>JAFEMH010002972.1:0-298678 GCA_022495995.1 Adenophora triphylla var. japonica | reverse complement strand
AGATTTGATTTTAATTATTTTGTATTTATTAGCTGACCCAAACGTAACGAAGTTTGGGTCATGTTAATTTTTACTTTTGAGTTCGTTAAGTTTTTTAACCGAGGTAAGTCACGAAATCTAGTTTAATCTAAGCGAAACTAAACGACTCTCGTTTGCCAAGGGAGTGAGAGCATTGGAAAAATTACGTACTCTGAGTGAGGACATTAGACCAAAAATTATATAAGTGAGCACATTGAAAAAAAAGTGAAAACTTAGGTGAGCAAAGGAGCGCTTTCCGGCCAAAATTTATCCCCGAATATGTTTTCCAATTTTTTTCACTATTTATTATATAGTTCCAAAATTAAAAAGTTTATAATAAAGATTTTCATACACCTAACCTTAGTTATTAAAAATTTATAAAATGTTGAATTTCTTAAAAAAAAAATATTAATTCTTTTAACAACACTTTTGAATAGCAATTATCATATTGTACCTGCTAGTTATCATAAGGATGAGCATGCTCATCTTCAAAAATGCAAAGTGAATATTAAAGTTGAAACAAATGTATAACGTGTGATTATGGAAAGAAAAAAACTTATGCTGAAAACACTATGCCACCCGTCTCATGGATAAGACGGGTCATTTCAACGACCACGACCTACGAACCATCAAACGTGCCTTTCATGACCTGCACAGGCCCCTGGCCACCTGCCACGCGCAGCCTCTCGATAGGCCCAAGAGACGGGTTTTCTCGGATCCATGACCCGCCCAAAAAATTTTGCTATAGGACTACCTGTCCAACCTACGCGGGTCAGCACGGGAACACGCAAGAAATTCTTTCCTCATAGTGGCCAAAAAAAAAATTTTATATTTTGTTTTTTTTTCCGGTTTGTGAAAAGTAATAGTCAGCTACTATAAGCAACATAATAAATGTAATAAATTTGTATGCATATAAAGTAAATAGTTTGTATACATTAAAGTAATACATATATACAGAAAAGTAATAGTGTTTTCCCTACTGCATATAAAAGAATAACATCAAAGTAATACATATAAAGTAATAGTTTGTATACATTAAAGTAATAGTCGGACCCGTAGGTCTGGAAAGAAAAAAAATGGCCTATAAGAGACTGTCACATGAAGGATCATGCCCACGGGTCATGGGTCGCCGTCTCATGCATAGAGACGAATTTTAACTCTCGTTACCGGGAGACCACCTCTTACGGAAAAAGTGTGTCAAAAGACCATCACAATCATGGACTGCCATACAGCTGAATGTACTCATACCCTTACCTTAATTATCGTTAATTTTTAGGTTTGGTTAGTTAATTTTATTGAATTATCATTCATACATTAACTTAGATAAGATATTTTTGTTGGGAGTTAATTAAGAAACAAATTGTGAACAACATTTTCATATAAGTATGTTGAGTTGTATAATCAAACATCATAGCATTAGACTTATAAGAATGGTGAATTAACCTTGAGAGCCACACATCTCAAAGCCATCATATGTCATAATTACATGTGTAATGATCAATTAAGATGACCAAATCCAGGCATGCCAAACTCATTCAACTTTCATCCCAACTTCCACCCATTCAATCTTCTTTTAAAAACCACACTTATTTCTATTTCTTCCAAAATAACTATCTTTTTCTTTTTTTTAAATATAATCTTAGAGAAATTTGATTATGGTATACACTATTTACAAACCAAGTAAATCAACTCATCAAGAAAATTGACATATCTATTGCTCCCTCTGTCCTATAATGATCAAAAAATTCCAAAAAAAAAAAAAATGATAATTCATTTTGGGGTGGAGGAAGTACTACATACCCATCTACTTTTTCATTTTACTTTTCCCTCTCTTCTTTCAAGGTGTGGGAGAATCACAATAATTGTGTGAAGTTGACCTCTTCTTTATCTTCTCTTTTTTTTTTTTTTTTTTTTCATGGGTGAGTTGATTGGTATGGTTGTTTTGAAAGAGAAAAGTAAGAATGTAGCTAAGCACACGAGTACTATTCATATTAAAAAGTAAAAAAAAAAAAAAAAGTAAAAAGGAAGCTTCCTTGGTCAGAATTTGATGATGCATAAGATATTAGGTTCCTTTGGTTTGGTTTTCTCTGGTACTAGTCTTATTCACTTGCCTGGAAGCAAGGACAACTGTTGTAGCCATATCGTCACAAGTTTGAGATGCAGTTGGAGGTGGTTGTTCTTAGACTCGGTCGAACCCCCCCCCCCCCCCTCTTCAGTGCAACCACCAGATCCGGCACTGCTGCAAGCGGGAAGATTAGTGCCAAATACCCCCCACTTTTTTTATTAGCGGCTAATATTAATTTGACTTTGAGGGATCCAACTTTTACCAAATTAATCCCGGTCGTTCTCCCAAATCAGGGGAAATGTGTATTTATCCCAACGGGTCACAAGACGGCAGTAGCATAACTCCTGCAGGAGCAGTGTCGAATTCGCTACCACCAATCCCACTAGTAGAGTGGTGCCACGTTATTACGCATCGTAAAACAGTGGATGACATTTGTTTATGGTCCTAGGTTCAAGTCCTGTGAACAAAATCTAGTTAGTGCATGAATGGGAAGTCAAGGAAATGGAAGTGGGGTTGATGCCATTGATTTTCAGAGGTTCTATTTCTTCATTATCAGCCTTGTGCAACTCACAGGGCCCACAAACTGCTATCACATTCACCAACTAGTGGAGGCAGGCATTCCTAGTGGTAATCACTACTCATAAGAATCCTATTCAACGAGATGCTTGTAAGTTGTCATAATTCTCATTTTTAAGATTAAATTATAAATAAATAAAATGGATATAACAGAGAAATAGAACACCATACCTGACTGAAATATCCCAACACTACCGAAGGAAGGAGGAGGCATGATCAGGATGTAATCAAGCTTTGAAACAATCTGCAAGCATATCTGCACAAGGGAAAAGCCAGCTACTACAAATGCAGATCAACTAATAGGTGTTCCTCAAATATGCGAATGTCTTAATTAAGAAAAAAAATGAACCTTGACGAAACAAAGACGTGTTTCACTGTATTCCAGAATAAATAAACTTGAAGAACTACAAAGATGTGTATCACTGTAATCCAGTTAGTTGTTATCAGAAATATTTAGTATCTATATCTAGCTTACTTCATATATTAACAAAAATGCAATTGAAGATAATTTCTACCAAACTTCTCCATCCTCAGGTAGTTCTCTCCCTTTGAGTTCATCATAATCACCATGTCTATGAGAGCCATTCCCATGATCCCTCTTGTATCTCTTGTGTCTACTATCATATACTGCCTCGGTGGTAGAAGCATGTTGGTCCATCTGTTGCACAGTTAATCACATGATACAAGAGGGAAAATTACGTTATTCAATATGCTCACGACCAAAGGAACATAAAGGAATACTCCCTCCGTCCCACAATAATAAACACAAAGGTAGGGCAAAAGAATTAAGGAGAAAAGTGAAAAAATTGATGTGTTCTAACTGTAGATGGTTGGGAATGAGAGAAAGTGGGGTAAGTGGGTAATTGTTGTGAGTATGATAAGTGGGTCTCATTTCCATTTTGGGACTTTGTTGATTATTGTGGGACACCCGAAAAGTGTCTTTTTGTGGATTATTGTGGGATAGAGGGAGTAATTAGTAAACCTTGCAACGTACCACAATCTTAATATCAATATATACAACCTACTTGTTAACTTTTTCTTGAATTATGTTACGTGTGCTTTTGACAAAAATATCGAATACGGCAACACACTAGATTTTATACTTGCAGCGTCAAGAACTAAAGTAACCTCCAGCATGGCACTCCCACGTCAGCTCCACATCAGCACCATGTTAGTACTTTTTAAATTTGATGACATGGCGTTGATGTGGCAGAGTCACACTAGCAGTTCTGTTAGTTTTTTGGCGCGTAAGTAAGAAAATAAAAATAGACGTTGCGTTATTCAATATATTCGTCAAAAGTACTTAACATAATTCCATAACTAACAAGTAGGTTGCATTAATTGATGAAATTTGAAAAGTACATTGCATATTGAGGTCGCTTAACCGAACATAAAAGTTGCACAAAATGTTTGAATGGAGGCACCACTCTATCCAGGTATAGTATGAATGAACTTCTGATCTTCAAGGATTTGTAGAACATTACCTGTTTCGACTTTTTGCGGTCAACACTGTGTCGGTGAGAATCCTTTGATCTATCTTTGTCATTTTCATCAGATTTCATATCATCTAACGAGCTCTGATGCCGCTTCCGATGCTTCTTTTCCTTGTCTCGTCCTGACCTTCTGTTTTCTTCAAAACTATCCCGATCGCCGTCTTCACTGTCAGCTCCATCCTTCTTATATCTCTCTTTGCCTTTAGATCTCTCTTTATCCTTTCTGTGTTTTTCCTTCCTTTTATCTCTCTCTTTTGCTTCTTTTTCTTTTTTGGCCTGAAAGTGAATAAGAGACGCTCAACTTTCGTCTATGTAATTGAAGCTTATTTAGATAAAGTTCTTAAGAAACTTATATAAATTTTGTCGAAAAAACATTCAATCATATGCCTTGTTCCAATGTAACAAACCCCTGTCAGGCAGTTAAGGGTCAGAAAATAAAGCTACATTGTGCTTCTCATCAATTCCACGCATGTGAAACATGCAGAAAATGCAAGATGAATACTAATAGATAACCGTTCCCTGGAAAAGACAAGAAATGCGCAGCGCACACACATTTATAACAGTTTAAGCTTTTAGATCAACTGGTAAATTAACATAAAGCCCCGGAAGAATTTAGCAGGCAGAAGCATCCCTAATGATGATTAAGCGGAGAGAGGGGGTTGTTTACTAAAGTGAAGATGGCACATCAAGTTAGAAAGTGGCATGACAAATCAAGAAAGAAACAAACTACAACCTGCTCAGACTGGATATTGAAAATTTAAGTCCCACTAAGATGCCACCATAAAACCAAATTAAGTCCCCACAAATTTTCTTTTCTTGAATAGCTTTTCTTTATTTATGAGGTGGATCACATCATTGGCTCATCAAAAAGAATTTCTTTTATAAACGTATACCTTCTCCTCCCTTCGCCTTCGCTCCTTCTCTCTTGCCTTTTCTTTTAGTTCTGCTATGTATTTCTCAAATATCTCCTTAAAAAAGCTCTCTTCCATGTTGAACCTGCATAATGGAACCATCAATATTATAGCCGATATACAGTAAATAATGGAGAAGAGCCTAGTACGTTGGAATTTTGAAAATAAAAACCACATGAATAAAGAAATAAGTTCTTCTAATGTAGAAACAGGCATTCATATTCAAATTCATGAGCAGGAGCATATGTATTAACTTTTCGGCATTCATTTCAATATAAAACAGTTTCAATAAACAACCAAACAAAAAAATGTTTCTCTTTCTCATTTTGTAAAGTTACATAATATAAAGAGGGATAGATCATAGCAGGTGTTTTTATTAGTGCCTATGCACCACAAGTAGGGTTGGATACATCTATTAAACAAGAGTTTTGGGAAGATTTGGAGGAGTAGTACAACGGGTACCTAGTGGTGAGAAATTGGTCACTGGTGGCGGTCTTAACGGGCATGTGAGGTCTAGCCGACACGACATTGAGACCATTCATGGAGGTTTTAGTTTTGAGAAGAGGAATGAAGCAGGAAATGGTATCCTGAATTTTGCGATGCATATAACTCAAGTATAATGAACACTTGGTTCAAGAATAGACAATCTCACTTGGTAACTATAGGAGTGGAGGTAATGCGAGTCAGATTGACTTTTTCTTAGTAAGAAATTCTTGTAGAAAGAGTCACACGGGTTGCAAGGTTATTCCGAGTGATAGTACATCAACTGAATTTGGGGTACTTGATTTTTGAAGTAGACATTATTCAAGTAAGAGAAAACAACAAGTAAACACGAATCAAGTGGTGGAAGCCGCAAGGGAGAATCAACAAAGATTTTTTGGCTAATATGGTCACTACCGTATTTTGGGGTAATATGGAGGATAT
This sequence comes from Adenophora triphylla var. japonica, assembly GCA_022495995.1. Taxonomy (NCBI): domain Eukaryota; kingdom Viridiplantae; phylum Streptophyta; class Magnoliopsida; order Asterales; family Campanulaceae; genus Adenophora; species Adenophora triphylla. The sequence continues at coordinate 292,691 of JAFEMH010002972.1, read as the reverse complement.
AGATATAGATCCGACTTGGACTAAGATGGAGCATACCATAAAGGAGGTGACGAAAGAAGTCCTTGGAGAATCTAAAGAAAGCATGTCACCAAGTAAAGACACATCAGGGTGGAACGAGGAAGTGAAACAAGCAAGAATGCTACAGATGATTATTGGGAAAATGTAGAAGTGATGAGAACTACAAGAAGTATAAGGAGACTAGAAAAGAAGCGAAAGAAAGCGTAAAAGAAGAGATTCAAGAACAAAAGTGAATCAGGAGTTGTGTGCTAGATTGAATACAAAAAAAGGAGAAAAGAAAATCTATAGACTTGCTTGTATGAGTGATTTGAGGAAAATATATATTGGAAGGGTTAAATGTGTGAAGGATGTACAACAAAGAGTTCTGGTCGGGAATAAGGAGATAAAAGATAGATGGAGGTTGTACTTTAATAACTTGTTCAATGACGATCAATAGCAGGATATTGAAGATTTAAATATCTCTTCGAGTATAGTTAATCGATATTTTATGCGTAGAATTCAAAAAGGTGAAGTGGAAATGGCAATGAAAAAGATGGGATCGAAGAAAGCTGTAGGGTCGAATGGCATACCAATTAAGGTTTGAAGATGTTTTGGGGAGAGGAAAATAGAATGATTAACAACACTATTCAACAAGATATGGAGAAATAACACAATATCATTGAAGTGGAGAAAAAGTACTCTGATTCCTTTGTATAAAAACAAATGTGATGTTCAAGATTGTGCCAACTATCGGGGAATCAAACTAATGAACCATACTATAAAACTTTGATAACGAGTGATTGAACAAAAGCTAAGAAAAATTGTGCAGATTTCAGATAACTAATTTGGATTTATGCCCGAAAGATTAACTATGGAGGCAATCAATCTTATAAGACATAACATGGAGAAATATCGAGATAAAAAGAAAGATTTGCATATGATTTTCATTGATTTGGAGAAGACGTACGATAAAGCATCAAAAGAGGTACTTTGATAGGATTTAGCAAAGATGCAATGAAATATATTGATATCATCAAGGACATGAACAATAGAGTCAGTACAAGTGTACAGACTAGCGTCGGGAAGACAACCGAGTTTCCTCTTACATTTTGAATGCATCAAGGTTCTGTACTTAATCTCTTTCTCTTTGCTATGATAATGGACGAATTGACGAGTTCAATCCAAGATAATATACCATGGTGTATGTTATTCGTAGATGATATCGTTCTGATTGATGAAACTAAAGAGGGTGATGAAAGTAAGTTGAAATTGTGGAGACAAACTTTGGAATCGAGGCTTTAGACTGAGCTGAAGCAAGACTGGATAATTGGAGTGTAAGTTTAGCAGAGTTGAAAGCAGGGAGGCAGGGATGATCACAATCGATGGGAAGATTGTCCAAACTTCTGCTTGGGTATATTGTCCAAAAGGATGGAGAATTGGATGGAGGTGTGACTCATACGATTAAAGCTGGTTGGTTGAAGTGGAAGAGTGTCACTAGGTTTTTATGTGATTCGAAAATGCCCCATAAATTAAAGGGAAAATTTGTCACACGACAATTAGATCGTCCCTGCTATATGGCACCAAGTGTTGGACCGTGAAACAGTGTCACGTTTATAACGCTTATAAGATGAATGTAGCGAAAATGTGTATGCTACGATGAATGTGTGGGCATACAAGAAAAGATCGATTGAAAAATGAAATGACCAGGTGAAAAGTAGAAGTTGCGCTCATTGAAGATACAATGAGAGAATCGTCCAAGGTGGTTTGGTCATGTGAGATGGAGGCCGATTTATGCACCGATTAGGAGACCACAAGAGTAGAGAAGTAATAAAATGGTGAGTGGTAGGGGAAGCCCAAGCAAACTTGTATAAGGGTGATTGAAAATTATATGAGTTTAGTTGAATTTGATGAAAATATGGCGTTGAAAAGGTCGGAGTGGTTAACAAAAATTTATGTGGGTGATGGGGATTGACTTTTTTTCCTTACATACATTATACATGTATATTCTTTTGTTATCACTATTTCTTTTTCTTCTCGTCTTTTCCTTTTCTAAATTTTATTTCTCTTTCTTCTTGTAATTTGCTTTTTTTCATTTTTTTTCACGATGACACATATGAAGATTCATGTTAGCCGACTTTCAATTATTTTGGGACCAATGCTTTGTTGTTGTTGTAGATCATAGCAAGTGTTTTTTGCGATTGCATCGACAGTCATTAAAGGCAAAGGCAAGCTCTGTTTGCTAAATGTTTGCTAAAGAACCCTATCGAGAGACTAGTTGTTAGTGCTTTAAAGCAATAGTTACGACGGTGATAGCACGCTTTGATTTGCGAGACTCTCTATAACAAAATCCTTCTAAAAGAAACAGATAGGTAAATATCCCTACTAAAGATCTACTCCCTCTGTCCCTAAATGAATATCGAAATAAATTTCAAATTTGCTTTGATCAAAAGCTAATTTGAAACTTTTTTCGACATTTATAGGAACGAAGGGAGTACTATAGGAACATTCCTAATACTCCAGAACAATTTCTGACGGAAACTTATGAAGATTAAACTGAACCCCAAAGGAAGGGAGCTGAAAGCTTGGAAGCACCAAGGGAGCTGAAAGCTTGGAAGCACCGACACCTCCATTAGTTCAACGTGTCACGCTTCGACATTCTTCAACATCTCTCTGACTCGTCCACGATACTCATAAAAGCATCGGGTTCCTTTAGTTGTTTTTTTTTAGTAAACTCTGGAACACTTAAGACATGTTTTCTGACACTCTTACACTTTACAGGTCAAAGTGAAAACTTTGAAGGGGTAAAGTTGTAGAATTTCATTAAAGGAAATGTGAAACGCGGTCTAGGTGTTATGATTACTTGCACCATCGGTTGAGAGCGAGAAAGAAGTGCTCCAGGCCACTCAAGGTGGCAACTCAAATATCTTTGGTCTTGAATTTCCATAGCGTTCTTCGAATTTCTGTGACTCCATGGTTTGTCTTGTCTGAATGAAAATACTCCCTCCGTCCCACCCGACTTAGGATAATTTACCATTTTGGGAGTCCACTCGACTTAGGAAGTCCCAAAATAGCAAGTTTATATTATTTTATATTCAATGGGACCCACTTGTCATACTCACAACAACGATTTCCTTACTATTCCTCCCACTCATTCTCTCTTCTATTTTACTTTTCATACTCACAATAACTCCTCCACTCATTATCTCTCCTCTTATTATATTAGTATTTCTTAATCCCCGTGTTGGGCGAGAAAATCCTAAGTCAAATGGGACGGAGGGAGTATGTCTTTCCTGACTTTATACAATTGAAGGAGAAAGGTGAAATTGATTTAGTCTGATGGTTTTTATGAGACCTTTATTTGTTAACTTTTGTAGTTCTTGATGGGTCTTGGATTCTTGGGTTATAAAATACTCATAACAAAATGCGAAGATGTGTTTAGAGGTAACGTATCCCAGGAGTGTCGTGTCCCTGAAAGCACAAATGTCTGTAAATTATAAAACTAGCAAAACCAACCTCGTAACGGGATTATGGCATTAAGGAAAAAAAATTACTTTTCTGCTTTCTGAAGAAAAAAAGCACAAAAATTCTTGGAGGGAAAAGAGAGAGAGAGAGAGGGAGAGGGGTAAATAATACTCCCTCCATCCCATAAAAATGTCACACATTCCTTTTTGGTCCGTCCCACAATAAATGTCGCATTTCTAAATAAAGAAAATGTTTTGGTGCAATTTTACCATTGTACAAGAAGTGTCAAACAAATAAAGCACATTCCTTAAAAACATTAACAAGTCAAATGCGGCATTTATATTATTTTATATTCAATAGGACCCACTTGTCATACTCACAACAACGATTTCCTTACTATTCCTCCCACTCATTTTCTCTTCTATTTTACTTTTCATACTCACAATAACTCCTCCACTCATTCTCTCTCCTCTTATTATATTAATATTTCTTAATCCCCATGTTGGGTGAGAAAATCCCAAGTCAAAAGGGACGGAGGGAGTATGTCTTTCCTGACTTTATACAATTGAAGGAGAAAGGTGAAATTGATTTAGTCTGATGGTTTTTATGAGACCTTTATTTGTTAACTTCTGTAGTTCTAGATGGGTCTTGGATTCTTGAGTTATAAAATACTCATAACAAAATGCGAAGATGTGTTTAGAGGTAACGTATCCCAGGAGTGTCGTGTCCCTGAAAGCACAAATGTCTGTAAATTATAAAGTTAGCAAAACCAACCTCGTAACGGGCTTATGGCATTAAGGAAAAAAAATTACTTTTCTGCTTTCTGAAGAAAAAAAGCACAAAAATTCTTGGAGGGAAAAGAGAAAGAGAGAGAGAGGGAGAGGAGTAAATAATACTCCCTCCATCCCATAAAAATGTCACACTTTCCTTTTTGGTCCGTCCCACAATAAATGTCGCATTTCTAAATAAAGAAAATGTTTTGGTGCAATTTTACCATTGTACAAGAAGTGTCAAACAAATAAAGCACATTCCTTAAAAACATTAACAAGTCAAATGCGGCATTTATTATAAGACATAAGACGGAGTGATAGAAAGATTAATAATAATACGAAGTATAAAACATGATAGAGTTCTAAGATGGGCAAGTCAAATTCGGCATTTATTATAAGACATAAGACGGAGGGAGTGATAGAAATATTGATAATAATACGAAGTATAAAACATGATAAGAGTTCTAAGAGGGGCAGCAGAGGTACAAATCTGGATCACTGATAGATAGAAAAATATATACCAGCTTTCTTGTCTATCTTCAAAGAGTGCCTTACAGTCATCCCATCTTGAAGAGGAAGTAATTTCCTGCAATCAAACTGAAAATCAGCGGAACAAACGAGGATAACAATTCTTGTATTTTTCAACCACTAGAAAGCAAGAAAATAAGGTATTGTGTATCAAAGGACGCTTGCTACACCTTATAAGCACATAAAGATTCATAGAAGTCGTCTTCAAGGCGTTTACGCCTTTTAGCCTCTTTCTCCTCCTTCTCACGGACTCTTTCTAGTAGCTCATCATATACAAGCTTCAAAGGAGAATAAGTCATTAGAGTAGGTTTGTATATACATAAAGTAAAGAAAGAGAAAACACTAACACAACTTGAATGCAATTTACAAGTTCCGGGGTAACACTTAATTAATGCTCGAAACCCTAAAAGTAAATGCAATAAAGTCCATTATGAACGACAAGTTATGAATTAACACTGGGCAATATATATGCAAGTGGTTCAGGACCTAGTTGAGTCAAATATTTTCATAGTATATAACTTCCATCAGCATCTCTCATAAGCCTCGTGTAGCATCAGAAGCATACCTTTAAGTTGGCATCTGAAACTGGGGGCGAGCTAATATCTTCTAAAATTGCAGCCTTGAACATTTCAAGCGTCCAGGTTGATGAAATGGCAATCTGAAAGCATACCAGCATATAGCTTCAAGAGGTGAACCAATAATGTGTTGAAATATTAACGGAGTAAACTCAACCTTTCCCATCCTCACTGCTTCTTTCATTCGATCCTTGTCCTCGAGATACTGCAGACATGCATGCAGATATGAATGTGTAAATTTCCAGGCTGCCTTAATAACTCAAAAAGATCGATTAAAATATTTGAAAATGCTCCAATCATAATACTAGTACTATAAAAGAGCATGTTGATGGACAATATCTCAGTTTCTCTAATGTAAAAAAGATATAATCAATACCAAATCAAACTGACTCAAATTTATCAGTTTTAGCAAGCCAAGCAAGCATAGGAGCCTTAGAAGAATAAATTAAGTTCATACCCTACCTAACAAGTACCAATCCGAAATTGAACTAATGAAATCCCAATGCCTAACCTAAATAAAGATGACCATAAATACTCATCCTTACAATAAAACTTGTCATGTTACCCACAAAACACCAAAAAAAAAAATTGGATGCAGAAAGGCAAACGATTCTTGTTTGTAATTTTACAAATCCGCCACGACAAAGTAGACAAGGTAATTAGCAGATAACTTAAACTGTTTTACTGTGTATATTACGTAATCACGTGGCTTTATAAAAGTGGTGTTGTCGGTCTTTGGATTCAAAGAAGAGAAGTTAAGGGGGGAAGAACAGTCCATCAAAATGATCAAACAGAAACTACATCTGGAAGAGAAAAGAGAAGTAGATAAGTGAAAGTAACACACCAATCCTACAGGATCTCTAAATAAGGCACTCATCTGCAGAATTCTCTGGTCGAAACCCAAAGAAACGCCATAAAGATCATTCTGCTACACAGAAGAGGCAAATGTGATATCTGACTCCAAAACATTCTGGAGTTCCTTCCTTCCATACGCCCAACAGAATAAATAGTAAACATCCCACAGCCTCACAAGAAACGTGCACTCTGCCTAAAACTTCAACCGGCATATGGAGAAGGATGAAAACTGGTTTCGTGATTACCCAAAATTATCCAACCACCCCAAAATAAAATGTTACAAAAGAATCTCAAGCCTCAACAATTTGCTGGGACAGAGGCAGTATTTCATAAAAAGTGTTCTCCCCGTCCTAGTGTACTAATATTTTTATAGTTTTCCTACTTCACGTTGTATTAGACTATTATTATAGTTCTAGCCAAGTTCTAGTATTATTAGGAAAATAGGTTTAGCCTCTAAATGCTGATGTAAAGCTTCAAAGCTATTTAGAGTGGAGTATTGAATTGAGTAGCTTTACGCTACTTGCATATGCTTCTTTTTCTCTCTTGGCTACTTTCTTCTTATCTTTCTCAATTCTTTATCTTTTCTAAGCACTTCCATCTTCAGATGGCCTTTCAGAGCACCTCATCATACAATACCTGGGTGCTAATAATTAATCATGTACACTAAATTTTCCAACTCCAGTATCCCACAAATCAAACCTTAAATCTTCACCGCCTACCATCTGTTTGCTTTTAAATAAGAAAAAATCACATTCTTTGAATATCATTTGCCATCAAACAAAAAACATAGTATGTACTCATTTTAACTATCGAGTGTTAAAACCACATTCATATGCTCAGAGAAACAAACAGGATAAGCACAATTTAGCAGGTCACTTGTATTAGGAATATAATATCATAATATTATATTCAAGTATATATTGTAATATATAGATTAGGAAACACAATCTTAGAAACCTTCTCCTTCTAGGAGATTAATCTTTGTATTAGATTAGGAAACACAATCCTTGTATTAGATTAGAATTCTTCTCCTTCTAGGAGATTACCTCCTCATTGTAATCCTATAAATATGTATCTCTAGCATCATAATCAATTGAGTCATTCAATAAAATTCTTCTTTTCCATGTTTGATTGACTTCGTCTAACTCTCTTTATTCTAATATGGTATCAGAGCTTAGATCCATAGAAGAACTTCTCCGCGAAACCCTAGCGGCAAAACCCTTGGCCGAAACTCTCACCCTCTCTACCTCCTACACCACCGCCCCACACCACCCTCAAATACAATCAACCTGGGTAAACCCCACCAGGCTTCTTTTTTCTTTTTCTTTTTCTTTTTCTTTTTCTTTTTCTTAACTCTCTTCTTCTTCCAATTCTAATACTTCTCTCAAATTATTTTCTCAAATTATTTTTCTCAAATTGACTCTCTTTCTCAAATTGGTCATCTCTTTGGCCACTTCAAAAAAAAATTCTTCTTAAAAATTTTCTCTTATCTCAATGTAACGTTGAGTATTATTTCTCCCCTTCAAAAAAAAAAATATTCTTCTTATTGAATTTTTTAACTCATCTCAATGTAACGTTGAGTATTTTTTTCTCTCCTCTTCACTCAACCTCCCTTTGCAAAACCCAAACCAAAGTCGTTCTTGTGACGTAAAACAAAACCCAAACCAAAGTCGCCCTTGAGACGTAAAACAAAACCCAAACCAAAGTCGTCCTTGAGACGTAAAACAAAACTCAAACCAAATTCGTCCTTGAGACGTAAAACAAAACCCAAACCAAAGTCGTCCTTGAGACGTAAAACAAAACTCAATTCGTTGTCGAGACATAAAATCGTCGTTGAGACGTAGTCGATGAGACACAAAATTTCTCGTCGTTACGAAATAAAACAAACCTCAAACCCAATTCGTTGTCGAGACATAAAATCGTCATTAATAAGACGTAGTCGATGAGACACAAAATTTCTCTTCATTGCAACGCAAAATTATCGTCATCACGACGTAATTCAAAAAAAAAAAAAACAATGGCTGCACGACCGTGCGTACAAATTGGCACGGCCATGCAAACTCAATCGTAACTTCAGCAACAGCAAAATCTTCCGCAACAACAAAGTCTTCGGCAACAACCCGTCTTCATGTAATTATGTCCAAGATTGGACTCTCCTATCAGCCGTCCATCTTGCGGAAGCATATTAGGAATATAATATCATAATATGATATTCAAGTATATATTGTAATATATAGATTAGGAAACACAATCTTAGAAACCTTCTCCTTCTAGGAGATTAATCTTTGTATTAGATTAGGAAACACAATCCTTGTATTAGATTAGAATCCTACTCCTTCTAGGAGATTACCTCCTCATTGTAATCATATAAATATGTATCTCTAGCATCATAATCAATCGAGTCATTCAATACAATTCTTCTCTTCCATGTTTGATTTACTTCGTCTAACTCTCTTTATTCTAATAACTTGTGGTTTCTGGGATTAATGCAATTGCTTAACTTGAGGGAAGGAAATTATCGAGACATATACCTGTTTTTCTAGCTCCTCTTCAACATCTTCAAAGAGATCTTTTGGTGTTGCGCCGGAAGTGTTTGATGTCACTGCTATACATGCAGGTGAATCTTTCACCTAGAACCACAATGAATTAAAGAGTGTAAAAAGCAATTGAGAGAGTCCAGGAAAGTACATAGAACAAACTCATAAAGTTCTTTTGGGAAGGTAAAGAATAAAAGACTGAATAACTAACCTTCATGAAATACTCACGCCACTGAGTTTTTGTGGTAAGCGTTCCTGCAGCAATATGCCCTTCCATCATCTTTCGAAACTCATCACGATTTTTACGTTCGGTTTTTCTCATTTCATCCTGATGAAGGAAAAGAAACGGATAAAAAAACAAGCCTCAAAATGCAAATGAAGAAAGCTATTATATAGTGCACAATTGATCTACCATCCGCAATTTCCTCTGCTCCTCCTCTTCCTTCTCTAAATCGCGTAAATATTCCTGAAAATTATGAAGTGTTAACTAGAATGATTGCTTAGAAGCTACGAGAATTGACATCACAAATACCCGTCTATAGAAATTGAAAAGCAAAGAATGTACTTGGAATATTTCCAAGCGATCAATTTTTTCAAGGCGTGAGCATCTTTCATCGGCCTCTAAACGATCTTGCACTTTCCGCCACTGGCTGTTTGCCTGAAGGGAAAAGGTAAATTGGTCAGCAAAATCAAGATGTCCAAAGAGGGAAAAAAAAAAAAAAAAGGAAAGTGAAACCAAGAAACATAAGTAGCTCATTTGAAAAGTTCAGCAGCCTTCTAAAAGAGTACCTTAATGAAGTCGCAGGATTTCAAAAACTCAATATATTCCATCCTGTTTCTCTTATGCTCCTCCAATGCTTTGGCACGCTCCTAACCAATCCAGTAAAAAATTAAGGCCAATACAGGTTGGCATGTCATCCAGTATTGGTTTTTTTTCCTTGACATATATGTAGAGCGTCCAGATTAATCATACTTATTAAGTGTTAACAATCATGCTAATGAAGAGAATCAGATACAAAGAGATTCAATTTAGTTTAACCACCATAACCCTTGTGCACGATTACTAACAGGTGAAAAAAAAAAAATCCATTCACTTTAGCATGCAACTCAGGTGAAATGGTTGAGTACTAAAATGAAAGGTGCAAACTACAGTAACAAATTTGAAAAAGACTACACTCTTCCATTTAAAAAGAGAGACACATTTCCATTTTGGAAAACTTTCTTTTAGCGACTTTACTTTGAAACTAATGACTTTGTGGATGAGAACCATGTGAAATCAACTAATGCAAGTAGAAGTCACTGAACATGCCATGTATTGTAAGCAGTTAAAGAGATTGTCAACCACTTTCTTAACTTTTACAGTAAGTCAAAAGTGTACCCGTCTTTTTGGGACGGAGAGGGTAATAACTACAAGTAATCTCAGAGCTAAATATCTATTAAAGAAATTGTAAAAGAGGAAATGCAAATATATCAGTTTTTCATGTAAAATTTAGTATCACTCCATATCAGGCACTAGCCAGCAACCTTCTCAATCATGAAGTCAAGATATGTGCTCAACCTTTGTGATATGATCAACATAAATTCAGCAAAATGATTTTAAATGAGAAGCCGGAATCACCAAAGATATCTTCGGAACAAGAGAACAAACAAGAAATGTAAGATATCAAAGCATCTCTTAGGCACTAGAATCGAAATGTTGGGTTATGCAGACTAAACCAACATGGAGAAGGAGAAGTCTAAACAACGGAGGAGTTCGAGTCAAGACAGACATGTTCAAGGTGGAGAAAAAGGAAGCGAACCGGTAAGAAAGGTCTTACACAGTCGTGCCAGTTAATGAGCACGGTCGTGCCACCGGGGGATTTTACAGAACAGTCGTGCTAAGCCATTTCCAGCCCAGATTTGGTTTCCTTATTGAGAACGGATTCTTTCTTGACGGACAAGGTTTAGGGCTTGTCATAAGACCTACTCCCTCCGTCCCACAAATATACCAAAAAATTTCCCTTTTGGGCGTCCCACAATAATCAATAATTTCCCAAAATGGAAATGGGGCCCACTTCTCTCTACTCACAACACTTTTTAAATTTACTATTCTCTCCACTCATTCTCTCTCCTATTTTACTTTTACACTCACAACACATTACCTTTATCACTTTTTACCCTAATCTCCGTGCCGGCCCAAAAATTCTATATAATCGTGGGACGAAGGGAGTATATAAACATGATTTCGGCCATAATTTGGTGTGCTTGACGGATAGAGCTAAAATACACAAGAGAGAGCCACAAATAGTGTCAAGGAGAGGGCGAGGGGACCTAGGAGATGCCATGAGGGCACTCCTGCAACCCTAGCCATGACCAAATTATGTGCGTTCTTGATAGAGGAGAGTAGATATATATAAGAGGGTTCTTAATAGAATGTAACCATGCTTATATCTTAGTGATTGCATGTGCAAAGTTGTAATAATCATCATATATTGATTATAGTGATATCCTGGCTTGGCATCGCCCCGGATGTAGCCATATGTTGGTGAACTGGGTTACCAAATTCTTGTGTTATATCTTTCATATTACTACATGTTGATTATTCTCCCTATATTAGAGCTGCTAGTGTGGGCTAGGCGGATATTTGATCCCCCAAATCCCCAACAACTGGTATTAGAGCTTCGGTTAGAGTTTCGAGGGATGTCTTAGATTTGATTGAAATGGAGACTGCAAAAAATCAAGATTCAATTGCAGACATCCGAAAAATTTTGATGCATAAATGCATGCGGAAGCAGATAGATTCAGATGGTTCAGATTGCAGGAATCTATGGTGAGGAGGTTGCAGAAATTCAGTTAAGATCGTGGCACGGATTCAAGAAATTTGCAGAAATTCAGTTAGGATTAGGAGATGCAGAGATCTAGATGAATCAAGGTGTTCGTAAGATTGTGGGGCGGTCAACTTGGGTTGAAGAAAAATCGATGGGAGAAATTTGCTTAGTGCGAATTTGGTGACGGAGTGGAAGATACGAAAGAAAAGGAGATAAAGATTTCAGTTGCATTATTCTTAGGAGGAGAGCAGTCAGATACTGCATGGGTTTTATATTCGAATTCTCAATGCAATTCCGAAAGAGCAAATCGGTGAATAGTTGCAAAGAGAGGAGATATGCGGGTCAGGACACAGAATAGACTGTTTTGCAATAGCATGTAGGAGAGTGGTATAGGTCGGTTGACCACGTGATAAGAGTACGACTTCTTGCAGAACGACTGGGGAGCAATTGGTAGTAAGCTCTAGGAGAGAAGAGAAGATGTTATCCACTACATACAACATCAAAAGTCTTCGGGAGGGAGCCATAAGTCAAGTTGAAGGACCTGTTGGTGGAAAAAGGAGATCCATCAACAAACGACATGTTAGGGGGGAGGATGACAACTCATAGCTGCGCAGGAAGGAAAACCACGAGCAGTTGATGCAAGAGACAAGGGGAAACCGTGTTTCATGGAGAGGTATTGCGAGAAAAGTGTAGGAGGAGAAGGCAAAGTCGGACTTGTAAGGAATCATAGGAGTGCTTGATTCAATGAGAGAGAGAAGAGGAATCGATAAGGAGAGGTTGAAGCGTCGCTTGGTTTTAACGCACCTTAGTACTTGAGCGAAGCTTGGGAAGGAGCTTAGTGCTCGGCGTTGTCAAGATACAATGAGTAGGATCATTCTCTAGGTGGAAGTTTGACGGGCAAATACTATGGTATGTTGGTTTAGTCTCCAGGTGGGAGAATGTTGGGTTATGGAGCCTAAACCAACATGGAGACGGAGGAGCCTAAACAAAGGAGGAGTTCGAGTCAAGATATGAATGTTCAAGTAAGAGAAAAAGGAAGCGAACCGGCAAGAGGAGTCTGACACAGTCGTGTCAGTTAATGAGCACGGTTGTGCTACCGAAGGATTTTACTGACACGATCGTGCTAAGCCGTTTCCGGCCCAGATTTGATTTTCTTATTAAAAACGGATTTTTTCTTGGAGGACAAGGTTTAGGGCTTCTCCAACACCTATATAAACATGATTTTAGCCATAATTTAGTGTGCTTGACGGAGAGCTAGGATACAAAAGAGAAAGCCACAAATAGTGTTAAGGAGAGGGCGAGGGGGCCTAGGAGATGCCATGAGGGACACTCCTGCAACCCTAGCCATGACCAAGGTATGTATGTTCTTGATAGAGGAGAGGAGATATATATAAGAGGGTTGTTCATGGAGAGTAGCCATGCCTAGATTTTAGTGATTGAATGTGCAAAGTTGTAATAATCATCATATATTGATTATAGTGATATCCTGGCTTGGCACCGCCCCCAAATGTAGCCATGTGTTAGTGAACTGGGTTACCAAATTTTTGTGTTATTTTTTTCATATTACTACATGATTATTATTCTCCCCATGTTAGAGCTGCTAGTATGGGCTAGGCGAATATGTGATCCCCCAAATCCCCAACACTTAAGGCATGGGCAAAAACTTTGTAAAATAGTGGACTCGCCAGTTCTCTGGACCATGTTATCCAGTTTAAGTTCCCTCAATCAACTTAAGGTGTTCATATCCTCTTAGATATTTTTATGGATCATCCTAGTGAATGCACTTCTAAATCATTTTGTTTATTCTATCAAGCTAATTGGTCTTTCCAAATGAACCTCTATCATCAAATCTATATCAAAAAGTTTTCAAAGCAGGCACCATATTAAGCTTTTCTTTCTACAACTAGTGCATTCTAGTAGAAGAGTATTCATTATTAAGACTAATGATATGTAAGTTACTGAAAATTTTGCAACTTGGACACGCTTATGCATTTTTCCTCTTTATTAAATCAACATAGAATGCAAATTGCCATTATCATAAATTCAAATAGAATAAAACATTTATATTTTCACATGCTGAAGAAGTGATGCAAAAAGATCGCACTTAGAAAAGCATATATAACTGTATAGTTTTTCAAGTGTGATCATATCACCAAAACCCAAATATGACATCATACTCCAAATAGGCCAAAACAAGAGTTCTCAGGTTAGCGGTTTTAACAAAATATAGGGTTAAATATATACTCCCTCATCCCAGCTTAACTTACAAAAAAATCCATTTTGAGTGTCCCACTCATAGTTACATTACAATATCCAAAATGGTAACTTTTTAAATAATGGGGCCCACTTGTCATACTCACAATAACTACCCACTTACTATTCCCTTCCCCAGTTTATCTCTTATACTCCACTATCTACACTCACAACAAAATCCAACTTTTCCTTGATTCCATTCCCTCCCTTTTTGTAGATTAAGTTGGGACGGAGGAGGTACAGGAGATCAACAAAAAAAATTATTGAAAGGGAACTTCACCTTTTCTCAAGTTCGACTAAATAATCCTCAAAAGGTCCTCACGGTCTTTTGATCTTTCAACAGCCTTGAAGCGTTCATCATCTTCAAAGAGAGCCGCTATTGTTTTGCTAAATGATCAGAATATATCGGTTTAAATTAGTAGTGAGCATGAAAGGAAGAAGGACCAGGATCATATTGAACATTAATAAGATGAATTATATTGATTTCAAATCTCATAATATAGGGATAGCCCAGCCAGTGATTGCCAGCTTGAAGAAACATCATGTGTAATAAAAATCAAGAATCAAAAATCAAAAGATAGAGACCTCCATCTTGTGGATGCAGTTAGTTCACTGGACTCCTGTAAAGATATGGATACAAAGGAAGGAAAGTAAAAGGTAAGGCTTAATCAGTTTTTGTCCAAGAAAGACATATAGAACCCCCAAATTATTTAGAAAAACTAGAAGGCAACTTACCTCTAACATTTTCTTAAAATCTTCACGGGCTCTTTTCTGCTTACTACGTCTCTCTTCTGCCTCCTGTTTCTTCTTTTGTCCTAAAAACTGGAACACGAATTAACTTAGATACAAAACTAGGCAGCAACCAATATACTAACAGAGTAAATGGCAATGGCAGTAAAAACATACAGAATCACACTAGAGCTTACCTCGTTAAAAGCTTGCTTCCTCTCTCCTAGCGTTTTAAGAGCAGCATATCTTCGGTCATTAATAATTACTCTCATGGCCTGGTGAAATTTTAATTCATGTGAGCAACATATTTAAACATCATAACTACTATCTGATACATTGCAAGTACATACCTGATCCCAAGTCCAGTCAGATGCAATGTTTGTAGTTTCCAGGAGAGCCCTGAACGCATTTTTAGCATCCTACAACAAGAATAAAAGATACTGTAAATAAAATAAAGCAAACAAAGTAGAAAATGGTAAACTTGATTATAAAAAGATACCAGCTTATTCTCGAAAACTAGGGGTTCCTGATCAATTGCTTTATCTTCTACAGCAGTAGCATTGACCTTAGGAGAAGAAACATCTCTCTTCTTGTCTTCCTGCAAATCATAAACCTCATGAAACTGCAAAGGCAGAAATAACTTAATTTGACACAAAAGACCCAGATATACCTCTACATCCTTGGTAGAGAATCCATCCAAAGCAATTAGAACATCCTTGGCTGAATTTTCTTCAGAGGAACTCCTATAAAAATATTGGGCATGGATTACAAACAACTGATAATGACAAACAATATTCAGACCTTACAAAACCATTTAAATCAGTCAATACATTGCTGTTGCTACAGTATTGACCAATGTTGTAGGAACTGCGGGCTCTCCAGAAGCAGCAAGAATTGGTGGTTCAGTCTTTGGAGGTGTCTGCCCATCTGTCGCATTCGTTGTCATGATAGAAGATTCCATGGCTACGGATGATGAGCCAGGAGACATTTCAGGTCCAGGGTTTACAACAGCAGCAACAGGTGCCACTGATACTGGGCTTGACATAACTTCAGAAACTGAAAGAGATGAGCTATCTGCACCGGTGGGGTTTGCTTTGAACCCAGTTGTTGGCAGGATAGGGGCATCAACATTAAGATTGTTGATTGGTTCATGCGTTTCACTGCTGGATTCAACTTTTACTCGCTCATGAGCCAGCTGTGCAATTAAACTCATTAGTCAAAGTAAAGAAGAATAGAAGTAAAATTGTACAAATTTATATGTCTGTCTGAAACTGAAACCTTGACTTCATCAGGCATCCTCCACTTCGATTGTTTTGTAACTTTATTGTAGTAATACCTGTGCAAAGTCAGAGGTTAGTAAGAGTAAGATAAAATAATTAATAAAATAAGCAAGTAAAAAGATCGACTGATGGTATTGTAGTACAAACTTTCTGCCATCAGGGGCTGTGACTTCCTTCCAGTCTGTTGTTGCATCTGCTCTCTGTTCATTGATAAAACTGAGTAAGTGGAAAGTGAAATAAAGTATAAAATGTGTACTTCACAAAGTGGACCCCAACAGAAATGAAGAGGAAAGGCGTCATTAAGAACTCGAAGCAAAAAACCAGCATCTAATATACTTACCACAGTGGACCCCAAGAGAAATGTTAAGTTGGGTGAAGTGCATATGTAGCAACAGTGAAAAGGATTCATTGGTACAAGACAACAACGAGAAGTCTAAGTTGAAGTTCACACTCATACCCTCAGAAGTTAAATAGCATCAGCATGCTTCATTAAAGACAGATTGTAAGACTACGACAAAAAATGGTCAAAAGAGATCCATTACGAGATACTAACAGGTTAGTCAGTCGTAGACCTCAATAAACAACCGTTATTATCCATACAGATGTATTTTAGGCTCAGAGATCAAACGCACTGCTGCCAGAGAGAACAGGAAGATATCTACAATTTTGCATCCCAAGAACGATCTCAAAAGTAAGACAACACAACTTGAAGACAATAAAACTCTTCAAATCAATCATCAGGTATAGAGAAATGAAAATGATAGCACATGAAGAAGCTCAATCAAAATTACATCCAAAACCATCACAGATAAGAAGTAATGTAAAAAAGGCTGAATTGAAGAAATAGAATGAAACAATTAGTCAATTAGTGGCACACACCTCAACTGCTGTCATTAGTTCTAAAGGCTTCTCCCAGCTAGATAGCCTCGTCTTTTTGTTGTAATAATATCTGGGAGAAAAAACACAATCATGACAAGATAACTCATCAAATTGATAATGCAAAATCAGAAAGCAGCTTGGCAAACCCCGGTGCGCCAAGCGCTCCCCGCCAAGCGGGGGTTGGGAGAGGGAATCATTTGCTAAAGCCTTCCCCCCCCCTGACAATTGCCAAGAGGCTGTTCGCCAAGGTTCGAACCCGTGACCTTATGGTCACCAAAGGAGCAACTTAACCGTTGCGCCAAGGCTCGCCCTCTATCAGAAAGCAACTTAAATGAACTTATTATGAGTTACGACGAACAACCGTTGGTTGAGGGAGATGAAATGATCATGTAACTGTAGAACGATTTTCAATTACAGAACAATGAGATTCAAGCTAATTAAACCCTACATATTCCAGCTGTAAATACTGATAGGCCATTTGGCACAAAAGGCTTGAATCTTTGATATAAGCAGCAGCAGCAGCAACAGTAGTACAACTACAAACTATAAGAAGGTAAAGCCATTACTTAATTTGCAAGGTTTATCAGAAAAAGATTTCTACAAAGATTTCAAAACATTCAGGTTATAATATCAGAACCATCCTAGAATGCTATAGGATTCTTCACATAAAACGGAATGGACCATAAAAAAATATGAAATCAGGGTAACCAGACTTCTACTTGGAGGGAGTTGTAAACAGTCAGTATACAACTAAACCTTCACTCCAGATCACAGTAGAAGAATTTCAGAAAAATAAAATTTCACCAATGTATGGCTACAACTTCCATACTTTGGAGGGGGGGGGGGGCACAATCCTTTGGATATTGTAATCTCTGTCACTATCCAGGCTGAGATACATTAAAAATGTAAGGACATGCACAACCTGCTCTAATGAATATTATAGGATCCAAAGAACACACCCAAGAGAAATAAAAAGATGGGTACATATGATGAAAGATGTGGCAGAGACCTTCACAAATAAGCAAGAATTTTAACTTCGCATGCTTGAGCACATTACTTGGTTATCAAACTTTTCCCGCTTCTTCCATGATTTGTTTAAATTAAAAAACATAATTCAAGAGAATGAATATCGTACTAGCCAAATAGTTGATGGCTACATACTGAGACTAGCACCCAGTTAAAAGAAGATAAGAAAACTCGGATGGAAAAGCATAGATAGAACCACATGCCTTTTCCCAGCACGATTAGTATGCTCAATCCAATTTGACCGGATCATTTCAGGGGGATTAGAGTGAGCAAGTGTTACCTACAAAATCAACAGATAAATCAAATGTTATTAGTAGATGCTGAAAAAAGAAGATTCAGGAACCACTAAGTTCACGGAGATTTAACAGAAGGAACAATTAAGTCAAAACTTAACAGAGTCCTTACAGTAACATTGGCTGAGAGTGAATTCTGATCAACAGTCTGTTGCCCAGGTATAACAGCCTTCGTGCTCTCGCCACCAGACTGCCAAGGGGGTCCACCAGGAGGTAAACTGGGCATATTTGTTACGGATGCTGACTGAAACTGGTTTGTGGCATCTCCATTTATGGGTACCTGGCCAGTGGATGGCACTGGTAGCTGATACAATATAATCAACATACTCAGGAACTGAAAATGTGATCAACAAATGAAACTAACCACTCTTGAAAGAGCTTACACTATATGGTACAGGAGGAGGCATCCTTGGGCCACTTAAACCAGGCATGTAATTATTCATAATCTGAATAGATTGCTGAGGCTGTGGTGAGACAGATACAACAGGTCGATTTAGCTGAACATCAGGCACGGGATAAGCCTGCGGAGGTGGCAAGCCATACCCTGAAGATCCAGGTCTTGCTGGCAGCTGTTGCATTGGTTGAGAAAACTGGATTTGTGGAGGGTGAGAAGGTGGTCCAATGTTTGGCCGTCCAACAGGTAAAAATTGTTGAGAAGGCAATGGAATATATGGAGGAGGCTGCTGGGGTGGAACCACAGGCCGGAACTATAGCACATTTGAACAGATTGTTAATTAAATTATAGTTCACTAAAATATTTTAATCAAGTTATCAGAAAAGATACTTACTTGCATAGGCATGTTAGGAAGAGAACCTTGAGGAGGGCCCATAGGAGCCATAGGTGGCCGAGGTGGCTTTGTGATCATCAAAATAAAGGGTAAGAGTAAGAAAAAGATAAACAAATCGACAAATATCCAAACATCAACATGTAAAAGGACAAAAGAATAAGCAAAACGAGAACCTTGTTCGTAGAATAAGAGTTCACCCCTAACGCTTCTATATTTTCTATATAAGTAGATGCATATGTGTGATTAGCAAAAGGAAATAGAGTTACTGCTTCAGTACCTTCAAATTGAGGTTCATTCAATTCTGATAACGCCATGATTTCCTTTTCAGTGGCAAGCCCTAAATTAAGTTTAGGATTGTAATAAGGCCTAATTTGCTCTTCAATAACAAGACCAAATTTCCCTTTCACAGACAACTCCTTAATTACCCTTTCAATGACAACCGACAAACCCTAATTTCGTCTAAAAGTAAAATTAGGGCAAGCCTGAAGGAGGAAGGTGTAAGGATTTTTTGTCACTTTTTCTTCTGAAGGTCTTAAGACAGATAAAGAAAATGTAAAAAGGGAAGCAATGCTAATTGAAGAAAGACGATTCTAGAGTGTGTGGAACTTATGTCAGTAAGTATAGCCTCATATAGCATTGACATTTAAGGGGAATTCTGCAAGAATCGTCTGTAAAGTAAAATATTGCTTTATGTCATTTAATTACATCTTTAACAAATGTTGGAGATAATAAAATGTCTTAGCAACAATTTAGAAAAGACGATTCTAGAGTGTGCGGAACTTATGTCAGTAAGTATAGCCTCATATAGCATTGACATTTAAGTGGAATTCTGCAAGAATCGTCCGTAAAGTAAAATTTTGCACTTTGCCTTCATTAGCATCCAATATGGATCCAGTTGTGTCCAGGAGAGCAACTCTTGGATAACAAACATGAAGATAGGCCACCAGAAGAAGGGGCAAGTAGAGTAGGCAACTCAATTCATATATGTTAATGGACCAGGATTTCTGCTCAGTGGGAACACAAATAGAAAATATCTAAGAATAATAACTGCATTATTGTTGTTACTTATTGACTTATTTATTTACCATACCAGTTTTACTACTCTTACAATTATTTATTACAAAAATAAACAAAAGTAGTTATTATTTACCATAACCGTATCATTACTCTTAATATTATTTATGAGGGAAACAAAAAAAAAATCAAAGTTTGGTTCATCAATTTTGTAAAGGTAGATAGTTTTGGACTTTAGCATATCAAATGGAGAAACAACTTAGGATGATACACAACAAGACAATTTATTTTCCATTTCATAGAAATCGAACAACTTTAGAATCTCAAAACTTCTCCCTTTTTGAAATTTTATAATATCCTTGAGCCAAACAAAGCATACAACGAGATTTTTATATCAAATATTACACTTAGAACTTAGTCTTGAAACCTTAGTAAGTAAATGTCCATATTCAAAAGTTCAGCTGGGCAAGGTGTTCCCATTGCCTCAAGATGGATCCAACAGTATATATGTTAGCAGCTCTATTTACTTAGCTACACCAATCATTTTCCCCACCTATATCCGTATAAAACAAGGTCATCCATTACATGACTAATTATCTTGTCGTTGCGAACTAGATCTATCCATTTTATCTTTGATCTTTACCTACATCTAGCACCGCCATTGATATTGTTCATATCATTCTTCAGTATGGTGCAATAATAATCTATGTCAATGTATTCAACCATCTTAAGATATCTAACCGTGGAGATCTCCTACGTAGGATACTTTTAGCACCCTCCGAATGTATTTGCTACATCCATCCACACGTTCTTATCTTGACCAAGAAATGAGTTAAATATAAACAGCATACTTGGAGAAAGAACCTTCAGATTTTGTCAAGACTACTACCTGTATGCCAGGGAATTGAGCATTGTTGGCCATCCAAGCAAAATCTAGTTTGAGTGGCCTGGAATAAGAATACAATCAGTAGCATGTTGGTGCCTGGTGGTTAGACAAAGACATAACTTACAAGTTCAGCAACCTACAACAAGACAAAAGGAAGCGCAAGAAATGCACACAGGTAAGAGGTGACATGAAATGCTAGTTAGATACATAAGTGAATCTAATTGTTATCAACCACATTTCTTCTCAACTAATTCTACAAAACTTCTGTATATAACCAATTAAGTATACTATATTCTGTACCAAAACGCGCTGAAGTAACCTACTTATTTCCTCGTATTGTTCACATCCTTTTCACTAAGTAATAATATTGATACTGATCTATTTCAGATATTAATAGTTTGATTTGATAGAAAAAAAAAGTGGCTTCTTATGTTGAATAATTTCATAATATAAAATTCAGACAGTTAGGAAGCTTGGAACTACACTCATTGAAACCTATGACACAAACAATGAGATTTCACCAACATCCAGACACCCGATTGTTGAGAAAAAATTTAAGCACTACTACTTCAAACCATCAACAAACAGTTTTCAGGAAAGCTTTGGCCCAAAATGAGTAGTTTAAATCAACAATATCTAACTAGCCAAATTGTACTGAGAGGGAAGAAAAAAAAGCTAGCCTCCAAGTCCAATATAAACACACACACACACATATATAATTATATTACATAAATATATATTGAACTGGAGGTGTATAACCAGGCAATCCAACTGATTTCAACAAGATTCAGTCAAAAATCCAAATAATTCCAAGCTCTGGCGCGATAAATGTTAAGACCCAAAATTAATCGATGAGATAACATGGGAAGCATGCAGATTGTTCCTGCCTTGATCAATAAATTCCATGGCAACTCAATAGTTCCAAAACCTTACGAAATTAGAAATGACAAAAAAAGAACAACTCAAATCTAGAGACCTAAAATTCCCAAAACCGCGAACATTATAGCTTCAAATTAATGGCTAGTAAACAACATTCAGATCTAATTTGAGCAATCAATACATAAAATTGGAAAATTGTGAAAATTTATGCGAATGTAAACAGAAGAATTGAAATAAGGCGTGGGGTTTTAGGGAGAGAGAAAGAGAAAGATCGAACCAGTGATTGATTAACTTTCAGAGATGATCTTGAAACAGCAGAAGAGTGAATGAATGAAGTAGGCGGGCGACAGTGCCCAGTTATTTTAGGAGGGGTTTTGAGTTTTTATTTTTATTTTTATTTTGACATCAATAAATCACACCCCAGGTTCCAAACAGCCACTCCATTTATTTAGGGTGTGCTCCGGAATTTTATTTGAAAGTAAAGGAAAAGAAAGGAAAATGGAGGAAATGAGGATGATTTCCTTTTTTACGGTGTGCTTTCGAAATTTTTTTAGGAATGAAAGGGAAGGAAATGGGCGGAAATGAAGGCCTCATTTCCCTCCTATCCAATCCTCCCAAATGTGGAAGGAAATGGAAGAAAAGAAAATGATTCAAAGGAGCTTTTGTGTTCTTTCTATTTTATCCTCATAAATAAATACTCCTCTTTTATTTCATTAAGGTTGTAACTATAATTTTACATTTTTTCCTTCTCTTTCCCTCATAACTCGGGAGCGCCTAGGGAAAATTTTAATTTCCTTCCACTTCCTTTCATCCTCTTTTCTTCCCTTCCCTTTCTCTCCCTAAAAAACTCGGGAGCACACTGTTAAAGATCCGAAAAGCTTGTACGTAGTCTTCAATTGATTTTTTTTTATAGAGAATTGTTATTCATCCCGCAAGTTTACTTAATACCCCCGCATTACTATGTTTACTTTTAAAAATTAAAGCTACACCCCCATTATTAATATTATACCCTTTAAAACCCTTCTATAAACACCTCCTAAACTATCAAAACAACGAGACTTTTCACCGCCAACACCGCCCTCTGTCATCGTCTCTCACTTCGTCCCTTCTCTCTCTCTCTCTTCCATTTTTGCCAGCTCCATTTATTCTCTCTCTAAATTACAATAATAATCAAATTTCAAGAAAACACACCCAAGAAAACACCCCCAACTTTATAATCCCCAATTTATTCTTCATTTTTCCTATTCCACTTTGCTCAAGCTCTCTTTCTCTCTCTAGAATTCTTTGATTCTTTCTTTTTCCAACTCTACAATGGTGCAATACCACATATATATTCAGATGAAGAAGGGTAGTTATCATATTGTTGAAGATGAGGAATCAAATAGTAATATGATTATGGCTTCTAAGCTTACTGATTTGGTGTGTGGGAATAACAACAAGAGAAATATACCCACAAAGTTTCTCTCTCTACTTTTCCTCTCTCTTCTCTGTTGCATCTTCATCCTCTCCTCAGCTCTTTTCCTTCTCCTCTATCATTTGTAAGTACTCTTCCTCAGTCTCTCCCTCCCTCTCTCTCTCTCTCTCTCTCTCTCTCCCTCTCTCTCTCTCTCTCTTTGTGTGTGTGTGTGGCTCTGTTGAAATTATCTTGTGCTTTTGTTTTCCAATGTCTAATTTTGCTTTGTTTATCTTACAGAATCACTTGGAGGCGATGAATTACTTCCTGTTGATGTTAAGGTTTCCCTCTGTTCTTCTGTCTCAAATTGTGAGTCCCCTGTTTTATGTTTGTGCGTGTATGTGTGATTTTGTGCAGATTTGTGTTTAGTTTGTGCAGATCTGGGTGTGTTTGTGTGTGAGGGTGAGATTGTTCAGATCTATCTGTGTCAATGTGCTTGTGTGTGGGTGAAAATCTAGGTGTGTTTGAAGGTAATTCTTCATTTCTTCCAACATAGTTTTTTGTTTTGTAACTGAGGTGGAGATGATGGCAGTAGGGAAATGGTGACGACAGGGAGAGGATGGGAGTACAGATCTGGGTGTGAGAAAATTTGGGTTTGAAAATATGTGAGTATAGACGGTGGTGACAGTAGAGACGATGGCGACGATGGGTAGTGGTGGTGGTGGGGGTGGATGGTTGCGGGAGTGGGTGGTGGTGAGCAGTAGTGGGCAACATATTAGTGAGGGTAATAAAGTTATTTCAATTAATGGCATTTTTTTGAAAATAGTAATGCGGGGGTATTAAGTAAACTTGAAGGGGTGAATAACAATTCTCTTTTTTTATAATAGATAAGTCACATTATACTTCCACTGTTCCTTAAAAAAATATCTAAATTCAAAAAAAAAAAATTGTCTCAATAAATAATTTTATATTAAAAAATGGTTTCTAAATGTTTTTTTACCAAAACATTTTTTTCTATTTATTTTATTATCATAAAACTAAATGTTTAGAAAGTGAATAATAAAAATCTATATTACAATAGGAAATGCAGATAACCGCCGAGACAAAAAGGGTCAGGATTGATCCCGAAAAATTTATTTGACGGCCTACATTCCTCCTCCTCCCCAACTGTGTGTTGAATTGCCCCACTCCTCTCCTCCACAAACCGTAAGACTCCTCTCCCCCAACCGTTGATAGCCTACTGATCCTACTGCCATCTTTCAAGTTAATTTGCAACTTTTCCACACGTCTCTTTATCTACCCATTCTTTCATCTCAATTGTCTACCTTTTCTGCAGATTGGTATTGTGTTTATTGCTTTGATATGGTAGTCAATCTGATTGATTTTTTCTAATGTTAGGGGTTATCTCACTAATAACAACAATAAAAGGGAGGCGACTCTAAGAAAGAAGACTGACGGAAGAAGTGGGAATGAATCTCTATTACAATAACAAGCTAGGTACCCATTAACTAAGAAACTCTTCAAAGGCAACCAAAAATTAAACACCCATCATGTTATCTGCTCATAAATTAGTGTATTGGGTATTGTCAGTGTTCTAAAAAGCGGTCGC
Source organism: Adenophora triphylla var. japonica (assembly GCA_022495995.1). Lineage (NCBI taxonomy): Eukaryota > Viridiplantae > Streptophyta > Magnoliopsida > Asterales > Campanulaceae > Adenophora > Adenophora triphylla. The sequence continues at coordinate 268,131 of JAFEMH010002972.1, read as the reverse complement.
CTAGGCGGTAGGCGGTGGCCGGGTGCCGCGATTTACGTCAAAGCGGGGAGATTAGGTGTGGGTGGAGCTTGGAGGAGCTAGGCGGACTAGGCGGGTCGGGCGGATCCCTGATTGAAGAATATTAGATCTGGCCGGAAGGAGGTGGAGTGACAGCCAGATCTGGAAAATTTTCTTGAAGCTTCCTTCTTCAAAACTCTCTGCACCAACCAAATCTAGAGATCCGATTCTCCGGTATGTTGCTCCGTCCGACCAATTACACACACCACCTTCAGTTCATTGTAGTCAAAGTACATATCTGAGGCCGGTCGGATAGAGTGGGGAAGGCAAACCGGGTTGAGGATGAAGGAGGGAGAGGGTTGGCCGGAGAAAATGAGGGGTTGATCGGAGAATGAATTGGCCGTAGAGAGAGAAACGTGTAAGAGATAGAGAGAGAGTGTGTTTGGAGAGATATGTTGCTCTCTCGTGTTTTAGAGAGAGAGAGTAAAGATTTGGGTTTGAGGGTGGGCTTTGAGTTTGGGCTTGGGGTGAAGGGTCAACTCATGTTAGGATTGTAAACTTTGTACAAATTTAAATGTTAGGATTGCAAAATTGGATTAAATTTTTTATTTTGTATAAAAAATATTATTTATTTTTGACAAATAATAAAAATAAGTGACACTAATTTTTGGATATATATATATATAAATTTATGAAATATATTTAAAGTTTGTCTAATTTCTCGGCCCCGCCTAGGCCCCGCTTAGGCCCCTAGGTGCTAGGCCCGACTCCGCCGCCTAGAGCTTTTTAGAACCTTGGGTATTGTTCAGTATTATGTGTGTTTTAGCCATTTCTGTTGTGATTGTTGGAAATTTTGTTACTGGATTAGTTTTCTTCAATTAGTTGAATTTGGAGTTTGAAATTTGGATAGCTTTTTGATCAACTCTTTGTGTATTACAAGATGGGGAAAAGTTCCATCTTTGAACGAGATAATTGCAGAGCAAAAGGAGGGGCACCCATATTCAAAGTTGCGATTTTGGGTGCTGCTTGAGGGATTGGTCAACCTCTTGCAATGCTTATGAAGATGAACGCATTGGTTTATGTTCTACATCTTTACAATGTCATTAATGCCCCCTGGCGTTACTCTGCTAATGGTTCTCACATAGAATCTCTATTATAAAACCCTTCTTCGACACCCATTTGAATTCATGTTGGTACAATTTGCTGGGCTACTTGAAATATTTTACCATATTTAGAAATTCATTACTAGAAAGATGATTGGGGTAGTTATGTTTTTGATTGTTTTTCTGATTCCTAGGTGTATGAGTGTGAAATAGGCTGTAAGTGATTTTATTAATTTTAAAACCAACCAGTTATAATTCTACTCCATCATTCTAAAATGATAGTCATGTTTGATTTTTCAAACATTTTAAGGTTGCATTGTAAGTTTTAAAAATTCACTGGTTCTAAAGCATAAACTTTGGACTTGAGACTAACTTTATGGGACAAATAAAAATGGGAAATGAGACAATCATTTTGGGACAGAAGGAGTAATTGTTTTGGAAGACTTCTTATATTGATTTTTTCACATTTATGGAGTTTAGTATGTTGTGAGTATGGCCCTCCACAACCCAAGCAAACCACAAGAATAATAATCGCACACAAACAAAGCAAAAGAAAATCAAAAGCACAGAAAAAACAAGAGAAATTGTTTACCCAGTTCACCAATTTGATTGGCTACGTCTGGGGGCACTACCAAGCCAGGATCTTGCACTATGTATGTAGAATTTGTGAACCAATAAGATAGGAGGCGGAACTTTACTTATATATGACTAGGGAACAAACCTAAACCTAAACAAAGAAGGATTCCTGGACTGCTGAAAATTGGGCCCAGCGCGGCCGCTCTGGAGCCTAGCGCGGTCGCGCTACTGTCCAGTAAGTCCAACGCCTTTTGACAAAACCTCCGGCGCGGTCGCCCTCCCCTTCAGCGCGGTCGCCCTTGAAGAAATTCCACCGAGCCACATGTTTCTGCCCAAGAGCGCGGACGCGCACAGCAAGAGCGCGGTCGCTCTTGAGCCCAGAAACCTCTGACGAAATTCTTCCCCTTTCTTCGATGTCTAACCCGGTTGGTCCTCTATCCCAAAAATCTCCCACCTAGAGATCAACCACACATATAAGCCCCGTATCCGTCTTCAACTCATCCTTGGTGTCCTCCTAGTGCTCACACCTCGATCATGGTAGTGCCATTCTCCTCTTCTATTCTTCGAGCCCAATTGAAGCTTTGCACAGCTTCAATTTATCAAGATTCACAACCTTTGTCAACATGTCAGCTGGATTTTCTGATCCCAATATCTTCTCTAGCCCCAAGATCTTCTCCTCCAAGAGATGTCTGATGTAGTGAAACCTCAGTTCAATGTGCTTCATCCTCGAATGAAACGCCGGATTTCTTGCCAAATGTATTGCACTCAGACTGTCGCTGTAGAGAACGTTACCACTTCGCGTTTTCCCAAGTTCACCCAAGAAGTTCTGCAGCCATACCATCTCTTTACTCGCCTCTGTCACTGCCACATATTCTGCTTCTGCAGTCGACTGCGCCACGATCTTTTGCAATTTAGAAGCCCAGGAGATAGCTGTACCACCCAATGTAAACACATAACCCGTAGTACTTTTCCTCTTATCAAGATCACTTGATGCCAAGTCCGCATCAACATAACCCGCTAACACCACTTCCTTGCTTGAAAAACATAGAGCCTTACCAGCAGTACCCTTCAAGTAACGTAGGATTTACTTAACCGCTTCCTAATGTTGCTTTCCTGGATTGCCCATGAACCGGCTGACTACTCCCACCGCATGTGCAATGTCCGGCCTTATACACACCATTGCATACATGAGACTCCCCACTGCTGAAGCATATGGAGTTCTCTCCATCTTGTCACGCTCCTCCTTGTCCCTAGGCGAGTCTTTCTCGGATAGCTTGAAGTGCAAACCCAATGGCGTCCCTGTTGGCTTCGCCTCTTCCATACAAAACCTTGCCAAGACTTTCTCAACATATTCTGCTTGTGAAAGAACCAACTTGCCCGACTCCCTATCCCGATCAATCCGCATGCCCAAGATTTTTCTGGCCTCTCCCAAATCCTTCATCTCGAACCGTTCTGACAACTGAGTCTTCAACCTGTTTACCTCTCTACTGCTAGAGCCCGCTATTAGCTGAAAAACGATGGTGGGATGAAGATCGTATTGATTTGCAAGGAGAGTTGGGAGCCACGAGAGAAGTAGTAGTGAATGAGTTTGGTACTCCCTAAGCTCGAAGCAGAGAATGAAATGTGATCAATGCAACTTACAAAGAGATGTCTGAACTGGTGGCTGATCTTCGTGCCACTAAACCTTTGAAAAGTCAAGTTGCACACCCACGAGCTGAAATTGAGAGGCTAATATTTGTCGAGAATGAGATATTTGGGTATGTTTAGAGTCAAACAAAAGACCTTGCAAAACCACAAACATATAATAAGCAAGTTCCTACTTTAACACAAGCAGCTTATGTGTGCATGGTGAATAGTTATCCCTTTCTTTTTCTTTACCTTTATATAACCCACTATGATTTTATGCAAGGTTCTTTTTATTTGAGCATAAAAGTTCAAAATTTGCTTGAAAGTAACACGTCAATGTCATGTAGAGTTGTTGCTACTGATTACTCCCTCCATCTCAAAATGTATGACCAACTTTTTTTAAAAAACTTTCTATAGCGAAATTTGAATTTTTTTATCATTCATTTTGGAAAATAGGTAGTATAAGAAAAATAAAGGCATTGAGTTGGTTGAACTAAGCCATGCAATGTAGAATAACTTGGTTTTAGTGGAACATGAGATTGAAAATATTCGTCTAGAGCTTGCATTATATAGATGATAAAATATAATAGCTTGCTTATGACCTCCATATGTAAACTTTTTTCAAATGTAGCAATTGTAGGTGATTGTGGTTGTTTTTTTTTTTTCATTGGAGTTTAGATACTATGCCAAAAAATTTTGTTGATGATTTTAATTGGCAATTTGATATTGCCAAAGATGTTTACATAAATTAAGTGGATGTTACCTCTTTCTTCTCCTTCACTTGCATTTTCATATGAGACTAGTGGGTAGCCCGTACTCCGCACGGGAAATTAATTTGCAATTTTTTTTTGTATTTTGCTTATAATTTTATGTTTTTATTTGATAAAGTAGCATATTATTTTTTGGGGTGATTTAAATCTATTTATATCAATTAAAATATTTACATTTATAAATTTTACTGTAATTTTGTTGTATATAATTTTTACTTATTATGACAATTGAATTTTGAATAATAACAATGAATTATTGTTGTTGTTATTAGTTAACTTTTAATTTTATAGATGATTGAATTAATAATATTAGATATCTTTGATATTAATGATTTTATACTACATACATACACATATTATGATTAGTAAATATTATTAGCGAAATCCATTATTTACATTTAATGTATTAGTAGAATAATATTTTTATTATGTTTTAAAAAAATATTTTTTCTAGTTATGGTTAACTAATATAGTAATCATCATCTTAAATAGAAAGTTATATGAGAATATTGATCTAATATAGTAAGTTTAACATCTAATATTTTCCAAATACGGAGTATATTAGTAACTAATATTGAAGCATTATCTAAGATATTCTAATATATTAAAAATTAATGTTTCTAATTATATTTTACTATAATGATATCTACTTCTTAAATAGTAAGTTTAAGAGTCACCATATATAGTAATTGTTATATTTAACTAATAATATTAGCTTATATTAAACTAAATGATAATATTTACTAATAATAGTTATTATTATGATTAACTAATACTATTAATAATAATAGTTAACATATATAGTCACTATTATAATTAACTAATAATAGTACTAATAGTAATAGTTAATTTATATAGTAACTATTATAATTAACTAATTATAGTAATAATGATAGTTAACCTATATAGTAGTTATTATGATTAACTAATACTATTAATAGTAATGTTAATTGAACATACCGAAAACATCTAACTGGGCCAAGTGAGTAAAGCCCAATCCTCAAGCAAATATGGCCGCCGCATTCCCAGTAGGCTAGGCCCAATCACCATAAGGCCCAAGGCCCAGTTACAGGGTTCGTCGACCTAAGTTCATTGTCCGGCCTCCAAGGCCCCGACCTAGCTTGGTCCGACTCTACAAACCCCTGTCTTGATTCGGGTACGATCCATGCTCTACCCGTCAGTCAGGTCGACCATCCTTCAAATGGTCGACCTCGACCTAAACACCGAGCGTCGAGCCAACTGACGTAAGCGTACATGAGTCAAATCTTTCCATAACCGGTTCCCTACAAATCAGGAGCCGTTACCAGACACGTTCACATTACTTGTAACTGTCCCTAAAATCTCGGAGCTCATGTAGCCGTACCAAATATACAACAGTCATCACCTATAAATACTTCATCACTACCAACGGTGCAAAGGTAACTGCAATTTTGTTATTTGAATTCAATTGTTCATTTACAATATTTGCTCTCCGAAACATATACTTACTCTCACGCCCGAGGGTCTAAGCCGGAGACACATCCGGCTAGTCGTGGGTTCTTGTTTTCGAGTCGGGAGCCGGGTGATTAGTCTGCCGCGTGGAGGATTACTGATAAGCACAATTCCTGCAGCATCAGTTTGGTTCCATTGCCGGAAACTGTGCTTTAGCTTGACCTCAAAAATTTCATCAACCTACAACAATGGTAACCCCAGACGGGCATGTGACAGAAGCTTTCGATGAACTCAATGAGGTGAATGCCAACACCAACGCAGATCTCAACACCAATGCTGAAAACGTAAATCTGCCTCCTCCCCCACCAAATCGTCCTCATGGTAGAGCAACTCGCTCTACCAGTGTTGTTGATGGCAGAGGATTGCCCGATACCAGAAGAGGGAAAAGACACATGGAGGGACAAGGATCCCCACCTCCCCCTAAGCGTCCAACTGCTCATGTGAATGTTGGAAATAGGGCAGGTCCCTCATCCAACCCATTGAGCAGGAAGGAAATGTTATTGGAGCGAGCTCAAATTCTGGCCGAGCTATTGGCTATAGAGGAGGCTGAGAAGGCGAATATAAGATCAGAGATGGTGGCTCCCTCTCAAGTCTCCAATAGGCAACAGGCCAGGAGTGCTAGGCCTAATGAGGGTGTGGGACAGAATGGCGAAGACAGGATAGTTCAACGACCTCCAACTCTCATTCATGTGCCGAGTAATGACTTAAGGGCTAGCCTCACCAGGAATAGGGAGCAGGAGGCTCAATCAGATTTGAGGACGCATCTAGAGGCCAATAGAAGCCGGCGTGGTTCCCCTGCCCGGACACAAAGATCAGGATCTCACAGGGACAGGAATGGGCACAGGTCGCCCATAAGAGAAGAAAGGCACAGGTCGCCACTTGGAGATAATAGGCGCAGGTCGCCATCGAGGGATGAGAGGCGCAGGTCGTCCTAAAGGAATGACAGGCATAGGTCTCCAGTTCGATCAGAAAGGGCTCATTCTCATCGAGACAGGAGGAGTAGGCAGGTAACTCCCCCCAGGAGTGAGGGTCAAAGGTCGAATGTCGTACCCCCTGCAGGAGATGACAGACCCGACGCTAGGGAATGGCTGATGATGAAAAAGAGGTTCAAACAATGGGAGGAGGAGAAGAAAAAGGACATTGGAAAGGTTGAATGAATCGACTTTTCTCTTCAACCCTTGTCCAAGGAACTGAGAGACAGTCGACCTCCTGCTGGATTTAGGTTGCCCCTTCTAGAGAAGTATTCAGGGTCAACCAACGCAAAAAGTCATATAGCACATCTGGAAGCCACAATGTGTTTTGTCGCCAATGAGGACGACAATATGTGTAAAGCCCTCATAAGCACACTTACTGGGGCAGCCCTAACCTGGTTCAATGGTTTGGCAGCTGGTAGCATCTCCACCTGGACGTGTTTCAGGACGAAGTTCCTAGATCGCTTCTCGACTGCTGGAGCTCGAAAGGTGACAGTTACTGATCTAAGCAACTTGGTGCAAGCTAAAAATGAAAGCTCAATGAGCTACTTCACCAAGTTCAGGGAGATGGTGGATAAGATCGAGGAAGATCTCACTGACAGGGAAGTTATCAGCTGCCAGGGAATGGTATTTCCTCGGCAGACATGGATTATGAACTCACAGTTCGTACAGTCACAACTCGACAAGAGTTGTTCGAAAAGGTTTACAACATCGCACTGGCCGAGGAAAGGAAGGAAAAGATAAATGGGAAAAGCCCCAAGGTGGAGGTTGCTGATGACAAGAAGGACTCCAACAAGAATGGAGGAAACAATAAAAATGGCAAGAACAGGACAAGGGCGACAGAGAAGGTGCCCGAGACTTTCACTCCCCTAACGGTTAGTCGAACTGAAATTATGAATGCGATCGAGCTGGCCCCACCTGCCCCAATGAACCCAGGCAACAAGTTCAGATGGGACAATAGCAAGTACTGTGATTATCACAAAGACACAGGTCATCTCACAGAGGATTGCTTGGGATTGAAGCGTATCATCCAGAGAATGGTCGACCAGGGAAGGCTCGATGCATATGTTAAAAGGCCTCAAGCCGGTGGTGGCGAGCAACCAACAGGTAGACAGCAGGGACCAAGGCAACCTAGATTGAACTTGGGAGTAATCACAGAGCAAACCAGCAACACGGCCATCAAACATAAAAATTTTCAGCTCAACAAGGCCCCACATGTGCCTCCAAGGAGAGATGTCAGAGATGATGTAATCAGCTTCTACCCCCATGAATTGGCAACCAATATGGCGGCTAGGGAGCAAGTTCTTGTCATCCCATGTCTCATAGACGGATGTACGACGAGCAGACTCCTGGTCGACACGGGGGCCTGTAAAGATATTTTGTTCTACAAAACCTTCCTGGAGATGGGTCTTAATGACGAGCAGCTGGAAAGATATGATGGCAGGTTGGAGGGTTTCACCAACCATCGAGTTGACGCCAAAGGACAGATTGAGCTCGACGTCGACCTTGGCCAGCACCCCCACAGGGTAGTATCGAAGGTACAATTTATTGTGATAGATGTGAACAGTGATTACGCTGCTATACTTGGTATTCCAGGTCAGGTCGCGCTTGGAATGGTGGCATCAATCCCTCACCAGCGAGTCAAGTTCCCCACACCTGCTGGAGTAGGATGTGTACAAGGCACAGCTCGAGCTTACTTGGATCATGTTCTCAGAGAAAGAAAGAAAAGGGAGTTAGAAATTGAGACTGCAGATGGTTACTTGAAGCTGTCCCAGTCAGTCACCAAAACTACCCGACTGTCAACGATCACCAATGTGGAAGAGTCAACCTATCGCTCAAATGACGAGGTCATGATTGAGTCGACACGTCACTCTGAAACCACAGCGGTCGATCCAGATATAGTTATGGTCGACCAAGTCCTCATAGGCAACCTATGCCTCCAGATCGACAATAACTCGGGGGCCACCACCAGCGAGGTTGCAGATAAGCTGGATGATATGATAGCTGAGGAAGCTCCACACCTGGGGGCCGAGGAGAGACAAAGAGTTAGGGAGATCATCATTGAGACTCTGCAGTTCAGAGATGGTCCAGAGCTGGATGCTGTGGACGAGCTAGAATCGGTAGTCACCAACCCTTCCTACCCCGACCAAAAAATTCAGATTGGGAAACAATTGTCAGTTGAAGAAAGGCTGGAAATCATCGAGCTACTCAAGGGGAGCAATGATGTCTTTGCATGGAGAGTAGAAGACATGAAGGGAATCAAGGAAGAGGTCGCCGTTGACAGACTTAAAGTCAACCCGACCATAAAGCCTAGACCCCAAAAATTGAGAAGTTTTGCTCGCGATAAGGAGGAGGCCATAAAAGTTGAGGTACAAAAACTTTTGAGTGCAGGGATAATCAAGGAGGCCACTCATACAACGTGGTTGGCCAATGTGGTCATGGTGAAAAAATCAAATGGCAAATGGCGGATGTGTGTCGACTTCACCACTCTGAATCTTGCTTGCCCGAAGGACAGCTACCCCCTTCCTAGAATCGACAAACTAGTTGATTCCATTGCTGGTCACTCCACCCTCAGCTTCCTCGACGCTTACTCAGGGTACCACCAGATTAAGATGCATGAGGACGACATAGTCAAGACGGCATTTCAAGCGGCTGGAGGCATCTACTGCTACAACATGATGCCATTTGGATTGAAGAATGCAGGTGCGACTTATCAAAGAATGGTGAACAAGGTCTTTGCCTCACAAATTGGCCGAAATATGGAGGCTTACGTAGACGATATGGTCATTAAAACTAAGGCCGGACGTCACGTAGTCAACCTAAAAGAAACATTCGCCAATTTGCGAGCAAACGACATGAAACTCAATCCCAGCAAGTGTATCTTTGGAGTAGCAGCTGGTAAGTTCCTGGGGTTTATGGTGTCCCAACGGGGTATAGAAGCCAATCCGGAAAAAATCAAAGCTTTAGTCGACATGAAGGCTCCCACCAGTATCAAAGAAATGCAGCGACTTAATGGGAGAGTAGCAGCTCTTGGTCGCTTCATATCTAAGTCGGCAGAGAGATCTCTCCCCTTCTTCAAGTCATTGAGGGGGACGAAAAACTTTGAGTGGACGGCCGAATGTCATTCGTCGTTCCAATAACTCAAAGAATACCTTGCTACTCCTCCACTATTGAGCAGCCCGACCACTGGCGAAACCTTGTTTGTGTATCTGTCTGTGGGAGACAAGTCGGTGGCAGCAGTCTTGATTAGAGAAGAAGAGGGACTTCAAAAGCCAGTTTACTATGTCAGCAAGGCCCTATCAGACGTAGAGGGCAGGTACTACAATGCTGAAAAGGTCGCATATGCTCTAGTCGTAGCTTCAAGGAAGCTGCGAGCTTATTTCCTAGCTCACCCTATAGTGGTTCTTACGAATGCTCCCTTGAGAAAAATATTGCACAAGCCAGAGAGTTCAGGTCGCTTGCTCAATTGGTCAATTGCCCTTACGGAATTTGACATCGAGTATCGACCTAGAAAAGCGTTGAAGGCTCAAGCTCTAGCGGACTTTTTGGTCGAGCTTACGTTCACCAAGGAGGACAGCGAGCAGCGAGCTGAAAAGGAGAAAAACAAAGGGAAAGAACAAGAGTCTCAACCCGCCAGTACTCTACCCGACGATTGTTGGAAGGTCTTCTCAGATGGGTCAGCGACCAAGAACGTCAGTGGAGCTGAGATAGTGCTAATTGAACCAGAATCTGGGACAGTGTATGAAGAGTCACTAAGGTTCAAGTTTGATGCTTCCAACAACCAGGCTGAATACGAAGCCTTGGTAGCAGCCATAGAGTATGCCAAGTGCTTTGGAGCGACTAAAATCGTGGCTTATTGTGACTCCCAACTGGTAGTCAACCAGGTTAGAGGCGAGTACGAGGTACTTAGTTCCACTCTGATCAAATACTACGACCTGGTGAAGGAGCTGATAAAGGATTTGGAATTCTGGGAGATTCAGAGGATTGGACGGGAAGACAACGAGCTAGCCGACCTCCTCTCGAAATTAGCCACTTCAGATGAGCCACATGAAGAGCCCATCTCTTTCCTCAAAAATCCAGCTTATGAGAGGATAAAAATTCAATGTGTAGAGGACGCTTCAAGAAATTGGGTTTATGAGAAGTGTTGGATCGAAGAAATGAAGGCGTACATAGAAAGTGGCGAGCTGCCTGATGACGAGAAGAAAGCTCGAGCTATCAAAAAGAAAGCTCCGAGGTACGTCATTCAAGGAGGCGATGCATTCGTAAGATCCTACACTCGACCATTGCTAAAGTGCATCCACCCTCAAGAGGTCGCCCTATTGATACATGAAGTCCACAGTGGGATTTGTGGTGGACACCCGGGGCCAGGACTCTAGCCGACAAGTTGGTTACCTTGGGATACTACTGGCCGCACATGAGAGTTGACACTCACAACTTTGTTTAGCAATGTGATCAATGTCAAAGGTTTGCCAATCTTCCTCATCTGCCTACGACTGAGCAAACCCCAGTAATTGCAGCTTGGCCATTCGACATGTGGGGCGTCGACTTAATTGGACCCTTCCCTCCCGCCCGGGGAAATTGTAAGTATGTGATCGTCGCCATAGATTATTTCACCAAGTGGGTTAAAGCAAAGCCACTAGCTCGCATCACAGAGGAAAATGCCATTAACTTCATCCACGACTTCATCTGGTGTAGATTTGGATTTCCTAGAGTTATAGTATCTGACAACGGTCTGCAGTTCTCCAGAGCCTTTGAAACAGAGATGAATCGGGTAGGAATCAAACATTGGCAATCTTCTGTCCCTTATCCTCAAGGAAATGGGCAAGCTGAAGCAGCGAATAAACTGGTTCTATCTGCATTCAAGACAGGTCTCGTAGGTCGACGCAATAACTGGTTGGACGAACTACCCCTTGCTCTTTGGGCAGTTCGCACAACCACTCAGGGGCCTACGGGGGAAACCCCATTCGCTCTCACATATGGATCAGAGGCCATGGCACCTGCTGAGCTCAGATTCCCTACTGCTAGAGTGACATTCTTTGATCAAGAGCAAAATGATATCAATAGATTGATCGACCTGGATTTAGTCGACGAGAAGCGAGATACAGCTTACCTTCGAATGGTCAACTACAAGTAAAGAACCAAGAGTTACCACGACAAGAAAGTGAAAACAAGATCATTCCAAGTGGGCGACTACGTACTAAGGAAGATCGAGGCAACAGGAAGGAGAACCCAACAGAATAAGCTATCTCTGGCGGGAAGGTCCCTATGTGGTTACTCGAGTTGTCAAAGAAGGTACTTACATGATCGCTTACCCAGAGGGCGAGGAATTGAAGCATCCATGGCATGCTACTCACTTGATCAAATACTACTTCTAGTTCAGTTTTCTTGATTAAAGCTCCAAAGATTAGTTCAGTTCGTAACATTTTGAGTTCGTCGTAAGTTCTAGTTCTTCATTTTGATGTAAGCGTGATTCTACTTCAATAAAATATGCAGTTCTAGTTAACCAAACGTTATGGTATGCTTTACATTAACTCCCACAGACTCGATTCATAATCAGTCTTATTCATCGAGCTCGACTCTTAGTCAGCATCGATCATTTAACGAGTCCGACTCTTAGTCGACTTCGTTTAAAACAGATTCGATTCATAATCAGTCTTATTCATCGAGCTCGACTCTTAGTCAGCATCGATCATTTAACGAGTCCGACTCTTAGTCGACTTCGTTTGAAACAGATTCGATTCATAATCAGTCTTATTCATCGAGCTCGACTCTTAGTCAGCATCGATCATTTAACGAGTCCGACTCTTAGTCGACTTCGTTTAAAACAGATTCGATTCATAATCAGTCTTATTCATCGAGCTCGACTCTTAGTCAGCATCGATCATTTAACGAGTCCGACTCTAAGTCGACTTCGTTTAAAACAGATTCGATTCATAATCAGTCTTATTCATCGAGCTCGACTCTTAGTCAACATCGATCATTTAACAAGTCCGACTCTTAGTCTACTTCGTCTAAAACAAACTCGATTCATAACTAGCCTCGTTCGCCGAGCGAGACATATAGTCGATGTCAATCTAACAAGCTGAATTCCAAATCCTACAGCGACCTATTTGTCCTAAAGAATATAGCTCAACAAGAATTCATACCACGTTCAAAAGCATAGAACCCAAAACGTAAAGGTCAGCTATAGCAGGATAAAAGATCAATTCCCAAAGGCAGGCCGAAGTAGGAACTAGCCTACAATTTACGAGTTAAGATGCCTCCCAAAAAATTGGGCCAAGGCATCCGTACACACACAAAACAAAAATAAATATCGTTTGGTACTTGTCCATTACATCACTCTGTAAACATTCAAAAGAAAGTCAAGCAGAAGGCTCGGCTTCAGTTTGACAGTCCGTGGTAGCTCGATCCCCCTTGTTTCCCTCCGGCTCAGTAGAAGCATTCTTTGATACGTCGCCACCTGAAGCAGGTTCCTCAGGATTTTCAAGCTCTTTTAACATCGTGTTAAAGTTGACGGGTTCAACAGGAAGGGGTTCCCACGACTCCAACCCCATATCGGCATCTTCTAAGGCTAGGGCAGCCAAGTCATTATCGTTGTATGGGACTCGAGAATGCCCTTTGCGGGCTTCCATGTCATATTGCTCTTGAGATGCCCATTTCACCAGTTGGTCGAGAGAAATATCGACAGAGGGATAGACCAAGATTCGCCGAGCCATATGACGTCGGACAACATCATAAAATTTGAAAGCTTGGGCCTGGACTTCATCAAGACACTCATCACTAACTTTATAAGCTTCCACGGCGGCTTTGACTTGAGCGGCAGCATCCTCCTTCCACTTAGCGCAGGACGCAGTGTGATCTTGTTGCAGCTTTTTCAGAAAGTCTTCCTTACCCTGAAGCACTTTCTTGATCATATCAAGCTCAGCCTTGGCCGCCTCATTTGTCAGTCTAAAGCTAGTGTTCTCCTCCCTCAGCATGGTTACTTCCGCGTTGGTCACACCCAAATTAAACTGAGATTCATCCCTTTCCTTCACAGTGTCATCATGAAGCAGCTTCAGGGCATCATACTCCGAGTTGGCGTCGACCAGCTCCTCTCTTATCTTGGTCACCTCCTCGTATTTGCTATTATATTGGATCTTGGCCAATTTCTCTTGTTCCAGAGCAACCTTCCAGCTACTCTTAGCTTGCTCATTGATAGTAAGAGACTGCACAAAAAGCAAAGCCCTAGTTTCAGGTTAACCAGGAGATTGAAGGCCAAAAGAATCATGTACAATCAAACCAATAAAAGCAAAAGGGTACCTCGCTATGAACGAGACCAGATCTTTGGATATATTCTTCAGAAGTGAATCCCCGCTCCGTTAGTTGGGCTTGCAGGTTGGGATCTACAGCTCGCCTGACCACGACCTGCCCAAATTCCAGCCCGGATAGGCTGCGACTTGTACAATCCATATGGGTAAGTGGGGGAACCTCACTCAACCTGCCTACCTCGGACTGGATAAATTCCCATTTAGAGGGAGTGGAAGAAGAAGGATGAACGAAGCTCGATGATTTCCGATACTTCCCCCTCCAAGTCCTTGGTCATCATTTGCCCTTTTCCTTAACCTGGTTTTTGGTGGCAGCGTGGCTTCGTCCTCTAAATCGACGAGGTCGACATCAACATTTTCGGGAAGAACCTCCCCAATTGATCCTCGTGCAGACTCAGGATCCAGTGGCTTCTCAGACGTGACATCCATCTCAGGAGGCTCCACCCCATTTGTTTGGTCTTTAGGGGGATCAGATTTTGCAAGATCTTCAGTCTCCGTTTCTTCTAAAGGAATCATCCCAATCCCATCTTTGGGTAACAGTGCATTTCTCTTCTCGGCCTCTTTCTCTCTCTCAGCTCGGGCATTGGTCGCCCCATGACCCTTGGCGGTTTTCCTTCGTTGGCTGGTACTCACAATGCGAACCATATTTGCTTGCTGCTCGGGGGTCAAAACTGCGAAAAATTCAAAAAGTGAGAATGTTAGCTCGGCAGATCAAAGTTCTATGTATAAACTAAAAGTTGTGCATACGAGCAAGCTATCTACGAATTAACATCTATATGTTCAAAATAAAGTTCTATGTACGAGCTAAAGATTCTACATACGAGCAATATACCTACGACCAAGAAGTCCTACTAACCAATACAGGTGAAAATCCTACGAGCTAATGGTTAATCAACATATGCCTAGAGGGACACTAAATAGTCACTTACCACCAAAGTGATCACCATTGTCCTTACAATGGTTGGGAGTTTTGCGACATAAACCACACTTGTCAGAAAATTTTCCCAGCGCATGAGTCACCCAATTGGGATACATAGGACTCCTCACAATCAGCGCCAAGGGAGCTACATCTTCATCTCCCAGCAGCATCCCAGCTTGAATAAAATTATTTTTGTTTGCCGCAAGGAGCTCCCAGCTAACTGGCCCTTTAGCAGCAATCAAGCGTAACCTGTCAGAAAGATCCCTGCACCAATCGGGGGCCTAATAATCCTCCACTTAGTTCAACTAACTCTTCATTGGGAAGAGGAAACTCCCAGCCAGATCGACTTTCGACCAAGACCATGTGAGAATTCCAACCCGTCACTTTATCGGGGAGATTGATGAACAACTTGGGGGCCTTAGATCTAGCGGGAGTACTATAACCTTTGGTCCTCTTATCAAAAGACACCCTGAAGAATTCTCTGAACACCTTTATACATGGTTCGTACCCTAAGAAGCGGCAAACCATGGCAAAACACACTAAAACCCGGCAAGAATTCGCTCCGATCTGCATTGGGACAGCATTCATACACTCCAGAAACTCGCAAATAAATGGGTCCAGTGGGAGTCTCAATCCCACTTCAAATTGGCCGTAGAAGAAGGCCACCCTTGTGGAATCCCAGGCCCAGTGCTGCCAACTTTGTGCTTTCTTCTCCTTAGGGTTGACATGAGTGATCTGGTAGTTCTCTTTATCCACCTCATAAAAATTGTAGAGCAGCTCTACCCTGGACTCAGCCCCCTTATTCCCAAGCTCTGGTTTAGGAACCTCATATCCCCTTTCATGCCGACCTGGCACGGCCTTCGAGCAGAATGCATCCACAATCCGACCAGAGGAGGAGCTCGCTGATGCCTGGGTCGACATATCTGAGGAAGAAGAAACAGGGGAATCAGTCCTAGTTACAGACTCACATGACCTACCTAAGGGCGACCTAGATTCCCCCGGGAAGCCTTTGCTATTCCTAACGAAGCTAGGTTTTTGGGGTCCCCTAATGTAGAACATCACCAAATGGTCTAACAATTCATGGAATAGGTGGAAACCTACGATTCTGGGATCGTCAACAAGCAAGTCATCTAGTTCATCGCCTACTGGAAGTTCAAGCCCGTTGAATTGCAAGCCCCACCTAGTCAGAATGCTAGAGCACTCATCAATGGACATCTCCATCCACCTTTCGCCTAGACACTTATATACCCTATGGTTGGCGGCACAATAGCCATACCAAGCACCAGGTTCACTACTAAAAGTCCTAGCCATGGCAGAATAAAAGAGCAACAAAAATTGAAGCCCTAAAAAGAGCAAGAGGGGTACCTTAATCAGTCTTGAAAGAAGAAATTGTAGTGGAAAACGAAAGCCTCAATAAATCCCATTGCTGTTCTGCTGATATCGCCACAAAGATACGAGAGTTTGAAGAGGACAAAAGTTCCAAACGGGAAAGGATTCTGGCTTTTATATTTTCCGAATTTGAAAAGGAGAAGAAGATTCAAAAAATCATTGCCCCAATTAAATGAGAAAAACGGTTCCCAAGGCGGTTTTCCAAACGTCAGAATAGTAATCATTGCGGAATACGGCGCTTCAACAGATCCGACCGTTCGTCGCCAGCGTCCAGGATTGTGCCACGTCACTATGGTCGACTAAACTCCAGGAAAAAACAGCGACCTGCGAGTAAAGACGTTTTCATCAAGGATTTCCTTAAATTCCAAGTCGACAATCTCAACTCGAAAGTTGGGGGCCACTGAACATACCGAAAACATCTAACTGGGCCAAGCGAGTAAAGCCCAATCCTCAAGCAAATATGGCCGCCGCATTCCCAGTAGGCTAGGCCTAATCACCATAAGGCCCAAGGCCCAGTTACAGGGTTCGTCGACCTAAGTTCATTGTCCGGCCTCCAAGGCCCCGACCTAGCTTGGTCCGACTCTACAAACCCCTGTCTTGATTCGGGTATGATCCATGCTCTACCCGTCAGTCAGGTCGACCATCCTTTAAATGGTCGACCTCGACCTAAACACCGAGCGTCGAGCCAACTGACTTAAGCGTACATGAGTCAAATCTTTCCATAACCGGTTCCCTACAAATCAAGAGCCGTTACCAGACACGTTCACATTACTTGTAACTGTCCCTAAAATCTCGGAGCTCATGTAGCCGTACCAAATATACAACAGTCATCACCTATAAATACTTCATCACTACCAACGGTGCAAAGGTAACTGCAATTTTGTTATTTGAATTCAATTGTTCATTTACAATATTTGCTCTCCGAAACATATACTTACTCTCACGCCTGAGGGTCTAAGCCGGAGACACATCCGGCTAGTCGTGGGTTCTTGTTTTCAGGTCAGGAGCCAGGTGATTAGTCCTGCCACGTGGAGGATTACCGATAAGCACAATTCTGCGGCAAAGATCGGTTTGGTTCCATTGCCGGGAACTGTGCTTTAGCTTGACCTCGAAAATTTCATCAGCCTACAACAATGGTAACCCCAGACGGGCATGTGACAGAAGCTTCCGATGAACTCAATGAGGTGAATGCCAACACCAACGCAGATCTCAACACCAATGCTGAAAATGTAAATCTGCCTCCTCCCCCACCAAATCGTCCTCATGGTAGAGCAACTCGCTCTACCAGTGTTGTTGATGGCAGAGGATTGCCCGATACCAGAAGAGGGAAAAGACACATGGAGGGACAAGGATCCCCACCTCCCCCTAAGCGTCCAACTGCTCATGTGAATGTTGGAAATAGGGCAGGTCCCTCATCCAACCCATTGAGCAGGAAGGAAATGTTATTGGAGCCCAAATTCTGGCCGAGCTATTGGCTATAGAGGAGGCTGAGAAGGCGAATATAAGATCAGAGAGGGTGGCTCCCTCTCAAGTCTCCAACAGGCAACAGGCCAGGAGTGCTAGGCCTAATGAGGGTGTGGGACAGAATGGCGAAGACAGGATAGTTCAACGACCTCCAACTCTCATTCATGTGCCGAGTAATGACTTAAGGGCTAGCCTCACCAGGAATAGGGAGCAGGAGTGTAAAAATGATTTTTCCTTAAGCTTAGAAAAAAACGCGTTTTTTATAAGACCAACTCCCTCATTTTTTAGAATTATGTGTTTTTTAACAACAACAAAAAAAAAAGTAAATATGAATACATCCTTATAATTACAACATGATATATTTTCAAAATAAATTATTTATTTCACATTTAGAGAAGGCAAAATCATGCATCAATGCTAACTTGATAGACAATTTCCATTCACAAAGGGAAACAACTCAAAATACAAACTACTCATCTAATTTCCAACAAGCATGGATATTGAGGGAGAGTATTTGGGCTGGTCATTATGCCTAGTTGGTATATGTTATTGACTGAGTTAGCATTTGAAATTGGAAATTTGTGCTTATTATAATTGCCTGATATGTTCAGAATTGAATAATGAACTTGGAAATTTGAACATATTCGAGACTGAAAATTGGGCCCCAAATTCACAATTTTTCAGTGACACAAAACAGTTGCTTCTACCGTTTTAGCTCAGGGTCGGATGTGTTTTCTCTCCTCAAAACTTTATTGTTTGAAGAAGGAGAAATGGTCGTGAATCTTTGAAAGTTTTGTGTAGCTAGGAAATTAAGATTCAACAATATAGAGGATCATATGTGTGTACAGATCTGAGAAACAACTGTTTACACAACCAATAAAAGCAGCGAAAAATTAAATAACACAAAGAATTAATTGTTTAATGATTCAACTCCATCAAACAAAACTTAAACCCAAAGAGGATTTCACTATTAAAAGATGAGAAAATTACGCCATAGTCCCTCAATAATATCTAATTTACATCCTAAGACACCCTATTTCTTAATCTACTTTCTAATTCTAAAAAATAGTTTGTCCTACCATATAATCCCTCACTTAATTTAAATGATATAATTATACCCCCTCCCCACCCACCCACCCACCCACAATCACACACACACACACACACACACACACACACTCTCTCTCTCACAGACACACTTTCTCTCTCTACTCCCTCTCTCCCGTCACCACCCCTCACCTCCGCAACTTCCGGAGCCGATCCCTCAACTCCGGCGAATCACATACTCTCTCACACACACACACACACACTTTCTCTCTCTACTCCCTCTCTCCCGTCACCACAACTCCCCTCCACAACTTCCGATGCCGATCCATTTCCCGTCCCCACCTCCGGATTCCTTCTCCCTTCCCACCTTCGGTCGTCACCTCTCCCATCTCCGACCAACACATATTTATCTTTCACCCCTAGTTCCTCCGATCAGTCGCGGCCTCCGACTCCACCATCAGCCTCTTCTGCCACAGCCAATCCATCCCCGATCTCCAAGGTTCCTCCCTTTTTTGCCCTCATTTCTCAATATATTCGCTTACTCGTTTAGTTCTTCAGAATTCATTGATCCTTGAGGCTTCTGATTGCAAGCAAATAATCCTGATATAAAGACATAAGATTACTATTAATTCAAGTTTATGCAAAGTGATACTCCCTCCTTAATATTTTTCCAATTGACTATTTTTAGTCAAGTTGATTGACTTTATTCCAAAAAATTCATACATTTTTTGCAAGTTATTGTGAATTTGTAAGGTTTTATCGATAGTTTAGGTAAATATTCACATAATGATTATAGTTTTAGAATCCAAAACATGATAAATGTATGTAAGATATTAATTTAAGACTATATTTTCAGAATGAACAATGTATTTGATATTCACAGCACAGTTTCTATGAAATTGTATATTTTCTCAGCTACCAAATGGCTTACTAGTTTCTATCTAAATATATAACATACAAATGGTTACTAGTTAAAGTTTTAGTGATATACATCTCCAATTCGAAAGATCTTGCACTTTAACTAGTTAGTTGATGGATATTTGCAACTTATGGATATGCTTATCAGTGATCCCGGTTTTGTTTTGAGATTCACTGCAAGAGTCAAAGGAGCAGATAGTTACCACTTTGCTAGTTCGGAATGTTCAATTAGTTTCTGGTTATTGGAAATTAGAGGTCAGGTTGGGTGATGTACCTGCTGGTACTTGTGTGAACTCCAAAATCAGATATGGCTCAGATCTCATAAAAAATAAATGAACCTAAAATGAAATTGTTGGTACCTGAAGGCGTGTTGTGGTAGTATATTCAGACCCCTTGTTATGGATATGATATGTTTATTAGTGGAATTTATTAATACTTTATTCAGTTTTGTCATTATTTTTTATTTTTTATTGACAAGTTTCTCATTTGTTTAATCGTCGGAGTTGATCGTGTTATTAGTGGAGACAACTGAGAACTTACTGATAAGTTAAGTTCTCAGTTGTTGGTCGCCGGAGTTGGTGGTCGCCGGAGGTAATCGTATTCTTAGTATTAGTTTAGTTGACAACTGAAAACTTACTGATAAGTTAAGTTCTCAGTTGTTTGGTTGCCGGAGAGGTCACCGGAGTTGGTGATCATCGAAGTTGATCGTGTTCTTAGTAGTTTAGTTGACAACTGAGAACTTACTGATAAGTTAAGTTCTCAGTTGTTTGGTCGCCGGAGAGGTCGTTGGAGTTGATCGTGTTCTTAGTAGTTTAGTTGACAACTGAGAACTTACTGATAAGTTAAGTTCTTAGTTGTTTGGTCGCCGGAGTTGATCGTGTTCTTAGTAGTTTAATTGACAACTGAGAACTTACTGATAAGCTAAGTTCTCAATTGTTTGGTCGCCGGAGAGGTCGCCGGAGTTGGTGGTCGCCGGAGTTAATTGTGTTCTTAGTAGTTTAGTTGACAACTGAGAACTTACTGATAAGTTAAGTTCTCAGTTGTTTGGTCGCCGGATAGGTCGCCGGAGTTGGTGGTCGCCGGAGTTAATTGCGTTCTTAGTAGTTTAGTTGACAACTGAGAACTTACTTTAAGTTCTCAGTTGTTTGGTCGCCGGAGAGGTCGCCGGAGTTGGTGGTCCCCGGCGTATAAAAAAAAAGTCGCCGATAAAAGTCACCGAAAAAAGTCGCCGGAAAATGTCGCCGGAGTTGATGGTTGCCGGAAGTGTTGACCGGAGAAGATGGGGAGGGGGTGACCTAAGGTAAGGGTGATTGGAGAGAAATTAAATTGTTAAAGAGAGTGGACTTAGTTAAATGATAGGAGGGTGAACTTAGTAAAATGTTGGGAGGTGTAGTTATTAAGCTAGGGACTAAATGGTTAAGCAAATTAAAAATTGTCTTAGGAAGTAGTATTGTTTCTTTAGAGGGATTATTTGGTAAATGCCTCTTAAAAGATTTTGATTACATAATTAAAACCTAAATAGTGAAATAACATAAAACTAAAATACTCAATCAAGTCCTAACACACTACTGAACAGAGAATAAGCTTCCTTGTTTAAGGAAAGTTATCCTAACAGAACAGCCTACAAGGATTTGTATGAAATCTAAAGATTTGTGTTTAAATATAAGACATAACTGCACACACAACCTAAAAGCACTTTCAAAGATCTTGAATATGAATTCTCTTTCTTCATGATCTTCTTATATAGCCAGACACAGAAAAATCATTCATATCAATCTCTTCCTTAAATTAAGCGAAGTAACCTAAAATAAATTAAAGAGATTGACACTAAAACAAGTACAAATCAATTAGTATTATTAGTCTCCTAAAAGTTATGTATAAGGATCAAATTTACATATATAAAGATATGTATTTAATTGAACAATATACTACCAAAAATAAATATAAATCTTTTAAAGAAAGTCAAAAATCTTAACTTACCTCACATGGTTTTGAAGTGTCCAAATCCCGTAGGGATCTTAACACTTTCAATCTCCCCTTGCTTTGGACTTTTTAATCAAAATAAGGATTTAGCAAATAATTTCATAACCAAATCTTACACTAAACTCCCCCGGGATCATATGTATGTCAAGATGTGTGAACACATCCACACGTACAACTGTATAGAAACATGTTATACAAATCTTGTAGTTCAAAACAAAATAAAAACAAGTAGTACCAGATTATATCACATATTAGAAACCCAAATGTCTAAAATGTAAACAAATATTAAACTCCACCTGAAGTAGTGCTTTCCAGTTTAGTTCTTACAGCAGCAACATCAACCTCAACAACCTCTCTTCAACCTGTTCTTCCCTTTTTTACTAGAAAATGTAGTCATCAAGAACTAGAGATTAGCTATAATATTCTTCAAATTCTCAGTATGGGACTGAAATGCAGCAACTTGTGCTTGAAGAGCTGTGGTCTGAGTTTCAGAGGCCAAAATTCCACTTCCAAGGCCTTCAGTTGAGCAGCCAAAGACACTTCATATATTTGACCAGATGTGGCCACATCCTGACTTACATCCTGAGTGTCTTGAGGAGAAGGAGGAGGATCAGACTCATATCTAAAGGGTAGGTCGACATGCCTTTGATTCTTATCCAGTAGGGTGTTGGTTTCCTTGAAGAATTCCATATCAGACACCCTAGCACTTTTCTTCAATTTCACCTCTTTTTCCAAAAAATCTAAGAGATTAAGGAAGGATAGGGAAGAGACCACTTCTTAGAAGGGGATTCACAATTTTTTTGAGATTTTCTTAAAAATGAACTTCCCAACATCAATGGCTAATCCAATCCTAACTTATACATTAAATCAATATGCTCTCTGGTCACAAATGTTTTATTGTTTGAAAGGAATAAGTTGGCAGTGATGATATGGTGAATGAAGCAGTAGAAAGAAATAAGAGAACTACTACCAAATTCTTTGGGTTTGACATGCCAATGGGTTAAAGTGATCACAAGTTCACTTTCAAAGACTCTAGAGGCTCTTCAAGGACTTCATCTAAACCCAAGGAAGTGTTAATTACCGAGGGATAGACGAAAACAGTTACATCCCTCACATAAACTGACTCAAAGTAAGAGGAAGCTGGGTTGAAGATATCCTTGGTCAAATTTGCATAAAATTCAAATACCAAATTAGGGTAAAAAGGTTTTGGGTGATCTATGAGATGAAGCAGACCCCTATCCTCAAAAAATTTCACCAGACTAAGCCTAACAAATAATTCCTTATCCCTTTGCAATTCTTTGATCAATTACTTATTAGATATCAAATTATGCCTAAGTGAGGCATCAATCGAAAGGAATTTTGAGGAGTAGGGTTTAACAATAATAGAGGAAGAGGAGGAAGGGACATATTTACCCTTTTGGCAGATGTGCGCACAACTGGAGCCACAACCTCTGGTTCAGGTGCTACAACAGGTTGTACCACTGGCTAGACTTCTCTATCTTCCCTTTTTTGTGCTAACTCATCAGGCCCATGCAGGGCTGGCCCACTGCCTAGGCAGGTGAGGCCCGGGCCTTAGGCCCCCTAATTTTGGCACTTTTTAGGGGCCCAAAAATTTAGGGACTTAGTGGTAATGTACTAGGAAGTGAGGGGCCTCATTGAAAATTAAACTCAATAGTCAATAGTCAAACACACGCACAAAAATCTCACAACTCTCAGCGCTCACAATTTCACGAAGAAGCGACGACGAAGAGACGGTCCAGAGTCCAGACGGAATTGCGATCGATCGAAGCCACCACCCAGCCACCGCCGTCCGCCGTACCATTTTTGCCAAGGTATTTCGATTATCTGATTCTCTCCCTTCATCGACTTTTCCTCTCTCTCTCTCTCTCTCTCTCTCTCTCTCATCTCAAATCCTTCAAATTTCTAAATTCCTAACAAATTAGATATTTTGATTTAGGGTTAAACAATTTATTTTATCCTAGATTAGGGTTAGGACTTTTGATTTAGGGTTAAAGTAAATTTATTTTATCCGAAATTAGGGCATTTAATTTTGGATTAAATAATTGATTTAAGTGATGAATTTGCGTAGGAAAATAACATTTGGAGCTTTAAGCTTATCTTGGAATTTGGAACTTTGAACAATTTGAAGCCTTGAAGTTGAAGGTAATATACTAATACTCCTATTAGATTTGTTAGAATTATTTATTGGCTTTTTGGGTTATTTTGTGCTATTACCTATTGTTACTTGTGTGTATATCCGAAAAAGTTGATTATTCTACTTTGATTACTGATTTTGCTTCTAAATGTGTCAGAAGAGTGACCTTTATGTAATACTTAATTTGTAAATATGTTGTATGTTATGCCCATGATTTTGTTAAACATATTTTGTTTATTATCTTTTACGTTTGTTATTTTTTCTTAATTTAAATTGTGTGCATCCGTCTTGTTTTTAGAGTTCTGAACCAACAAGCTGGTATTCCTGATTTTGTACTTTATTCTGATTAGTATTAATCTGTTTGCTTGTTAATTATATATCTATAAATACTTAGTTGCAAAATTGTATTTGTCAAAATCTCTTTTGTTTCTTCGGTTCACACAATGGAAGAGTTGAAACTTACTGGAAATCATCTCAAAGGTTCACGTCCTATATTGTCTTTTTCAATCAATTTTGATAAAGATCCACAATGGAAACTTTTGAAAGAAATGATCACTCGGGTATGTTGGTCTAGTCTCCTTATGGAATGAGCAGGTTGCAATTGCTTTTCACCAAATTAAAATAGCTTCTTATAGCACTACTTTAGTCTGTACTCTGTACTCTGACAAGAGGAGCCACCGAAAAACTGAAATTATTGCTTTCTTATTTATTCTGAGCATGATTTTAATATTTCTTAATACTAGTTTGAAGTTAATACCCAGGTCTGAATGGGCATGTGATTGCTTTGCTGTTGTTTTGGAATATAATCTATCCTGATAAGCATTAGCATGAATCCCTTGAATTCCGAAAATCTCTGCAACATTTCGCTTAATCAATAAGATGTCGTGCAATCCTGCTGATTTTTGCTATCAGAAGTGAAGGCCCCATTCAAAGTTACCTGCCTAGGGCCCCGAATATCATAGGGCCGGCCCTGGGCCCATGTTTATAATTTTCAGCCATGTCATCACTTTCTTCACTCACTCACTTCTTCTTCTTCTTCTTCTTCTTCTTCTTCTTCTTCTTCTTCTTCTTCTTCTTCTTCTTCTTATTCTTCTTCTTCTTCTTCTTCTTCTTCTTCTTCTTCTTCTTCTTCCTTTTAAGTTTTATGAGTAAGTCAACCACAGGTTCAACATGGAAGATTTCTTCAGAATTTGTTTCTTTTCCCTTTTCAAACCTAACCCTGTGAACGATCTTGGATTGGAGGGACCTCTTCTTGCTCTTCTTCTTCTTCATCACTTGCCAAGGGGATGACAGATGATGGCTTGCCCATAGGAAATTTCTTCTATTTTGCAAATTGAGCTTCAGACAGCTTCTTAGGTCGATTTGACCTTCGAATTGGTTGAGAGACATTAGGGGTGGCCTTCTTCTTGCTTGGCTCCCCTTTGGTAGAAGATGTCGGGGCTTGTCTCTTCTTGATAGCCAAAGAGATAAATTTGGAAATAGGGGTTTCAGTCGGAGCAGAGGTGTAAGTGCTCCAATTTGAGCTTGTTAGAATTTTCGTTAGAAAATTAACGAAAGTTATAACATTTCTAACAATTCCTAACATTCTTAACATTTCCAACCAAGTAAGGGTAGATTAGGGATTGCCAAAAAAAGATAAACCAAGGAAAGGAATCAAAAAAGCAAAAGAAATAAGAAAAACCAAAAAAAGAAATGGCTGGAAACAAAAACTGGCTGATTAATTTGAATTTTGAAAAGATTATTCCTTGTGTCCAAAGCCTGGAGCAGCATTTAATGAACAGTGCATGCCACCAACCCTATCCGCGCGGATGACTTTGTAATTTTCAGAGGGCTATAAATTGAGCCCTCCAGTCACAAAAATAAAGAGGCCCAAGAACACAACTCACAGCATTTGGCGAAAATACTTGAGAAAACAGTGAGAATTCCCTAAGAATTGTCACCTTTTTCTCTTGAATCTTCCCAACTTTCACTCACTCAAATCAAACCCACTCACTCCCAAGTTCAAACACTCTTGCATTCAAGCCTTTAAACACCAAAAACACAAGGAAGATAGGTATAACCTCCCTCTCCTTACCCTAAATTCTCTCATCCATGCATGCATTTTCAAGCTACAAAATGTAGTTCATTCATCTTCTTGTCTTAGATCCAAGAAGATCACCATGGAAGTTCATCTCCATGGATGATCTTCTACAAGGATCAACATTTTCTTCAATGTGTTCTTACTTACTTGCAAATGCATTTTCAAAACCCTAAAAACCATTTTCAAGCATCAAATCTCATTTTCAAAGGATAAAATTCCCCTTCCCAAGCAAATGAAGTGCTTAGTCCTAATGTACCCCAAGGATGGTTTGGTATAGTTGATTCACCACTAAAATGTCAAGTGATCACTAACCAAAACCTAGGGAAATGGGGGCAAGCATGGATGCAAAACCCCCCTTAAAATCATATTTTCTTTCTTGAGAAGTTGCTGTCCAGTAGCAATTTTCCAAGACCCCAGTCCATTGTCTTAATTTTTGGACACAGATAAACTTGGAATTTGGTGTTGACTACAAAACACTTTTTGTATCCAACATCCAGATCTTTCCAGACATATTTTTACTTTATTTTTTGGGTGAGTAAAACTCCTCTTTTCAAATTTTCTTTTAGAGGCCAGTTCATCAGCTTCTGGGAATCCAGATCTCATATCTGAGATTTCCAGAAGGTTTTGACCCCTCAAATCTTCTCCAAAATGGAAAATTCCTTTGCATAAATATTATTTAAGGTGTCTGGAACAACTTTCATTCTCTTAGTTTATCCATATTTGTTGGGATAGAGAACCAACCGGGATAGATTACAAGCAAAGGGGTTGAAATTCGTCTGGAGTTTCTGTCGTGGTGGGCGACCGCCCAGGCTGTGTTGGGCGACCGCCCAGTTGGTCAGTAGGTACATCGGATTTGAGGCTTGCTGTGGGCGACCGCACACGGGGGGGTGGGCGACCGCTCAGCTGTACAGAAACATTGGTTCGGGAAAAACTTGGCTTGGGCGACCGCCCATGGGACCTTGGGCGACCGCCCATGTGTCGGGAGAAGTAAATCTGGATCAGGATTCTGGCGTATTTTCGGGAATCCTTTGTAATCTAGGACTTGGTTTGATGCCCTAGTATATATTTAAGTAGTATTCCGCCCCTAGACTTATTGTAACAACATATTTTACATACATAGTGCAAGATCCTGGCTTGGTAGTGCCCCCAGACGTAGCCAATCAATTTGGTGAACTGGGTTAACAATTTCTTGTGTTCTTTTCTGTTTCGTTGATTTCTTGTGCTTGGTTTGTGTGCACTAATTATTCTTGTAGGTTTGCTTGGGTGTGGAGGGCCATATTCACAACAACTGGTATCAGAGCTCTTGGTTTAGGATCAAGGGAGTTGTTTCAAGCAATCAAGAATGGGCAAGGACAAACAAGCGGTGGAGAAATTCGATGGGTCTGATTTCGGATATTGGAGGATGCAGATTGAAGATCTCTTGTACAACAAAGATCTCTACAAGCCTCTGAAGGGAATCAAACCGGAAGACGAAGATCAGGAAGAATGGGAACTCATGGATCGGAAGGCTTTAGGGGTGGTGAGATCTACTTTGTCAAAGTGGATCGCGAAGACTACCAAGAAGGCTACAACCACCAAGGAGCTATTGGATTATCTTTATCGAGAGATTTGAAACTCCGTCTGCTGCAAATAAGGTTGATTTGATACGCAAGATGGGTAGTCTCAAGATGCAAGAGGGAGGATCCTTGGCTAAACACATTGATGAGTTTATGGATGTCATAGATTCATTGACTGCGGTGGCGATCAAGTTCGATGACGAGGTTCATGCATGTCTGTTGCTAGCTTCTTTACCGGCAAGTTGGAGCGGAACGGTGGCCGCAATCAACGCTTCGGCGGGTAAGAATAAATTGAAGTATGATGATGTTAAAGACTTTCTTTTAGGTGAAGAAAATCGCATGAAGAAGTTGGGGACATCAAGTGCTTCGGGATCGGCTTTGGCTACTACTAGTAGGGGAAGCCGGGTACTAGCAAACAGGAAGGACCGAATCAAGGGAGAACGTTGTGAGTGGTAAGGTCAAAGGCTGTGGAGAACAAACCAAAGGTATTGCAAAGGGTTACTGTCTCGCTGCTACTATTGTAAGGAGTTGGGACATTTCAAAAGGGATTGTCCTAATCGTAAGGGCAATCGGTGAATGTGACGGTCGAAGGTGATGATGTACTTGTTCTTAGTGTCGGTAGTGCACTAGAATCATGGGTCTTTGGATTCGGGGGCATCATTCCACTCTTGCGGGCATAAGGAAGAGATGGAGAATTATACTTAGGTGATTTCGGGAAGGTCTATCTAGGCGATGGGGAGCCTTTGGAAATCAAGGGGAAGGGGGATGTCGAGAATAGGAGCATCGGACGGGAAGGTTCTACATCCGAACGGGGTTCGACACATTCCGGGTTTGAAGAAGAACTTACTTTCGGTTGGGCGGTTGGATGATGAGGGTTACAAGGTGACTTTCGGCTGCGAGGCTGGGTTATTACCAAGAAGGATTGTGAGATCGCTCGGGGTAATAAGGAGGGTACTTTGTATTTGGCGAACAACACCAAGGATAGTATTGCGGTGGCAAAGCGGCCCAAGGGTGATACTGATTTGTGGCACTGTCGATCGGGTCACATGAGTGAGACAGGGGATGAAGGTACTTTGTTCCAAGGGTCTACTACCGGGTTTGAAGACGATCAACGTGGGGATCTGCGAAGATTGTATGTTTGGCAAACAAGGGAGAAGTAATTTCTCAAGGACGAGGTAGGGGATTGAGGGAAGCAAAGTTGGAATTGGTTCACACGGACTTGTAGGGGGCCATCTCCGGTTACATCTCTCGGGTGGTGCGTCATATTACATGACTTTCATTGATGATTCTACAAGGAAGGTCCGGGTCTATTTCTTGAAGGGGAAAGATGAGGCTTTCGAGGTGTTCAAGAAGTGGAGGGCTTTGGTGGAGAATCAAACGGGACTTAAGCTTAAGTGCTTAAGATCGGACAATGGTGGGGAGTATGAGCTTGCGAGTTTAGGGAATATTGTGCTGCGAATGGTATTCGTATGGAGAAGACTCCAAAGAAGACTCCACAACTCAACGGGGTAGCGAGAGAGGATGAACAGGACTTTGAACGAGCGGGCTAGAAGTATGAGATTGAAGTGTGGACTTCCGAAGACGTTAAGGGCATATGCGGTTGACACTGCAGCGGCTTTCTTGATCAATAGGGGACCGTCGGTTCCATTGGGGAATGGAATTCAGAGGAAGCTTGGAGTGGCAAGCAGTAAATCTGTCCTTTCTTCGCGTATTTGGCTGCGTTTCTTATGTTCATATTGACTCTGTGAAAGAACTAAATTAGATGCTAAATACATTAAGTGTACGTTTATTGGGTATGGCGGGGATGACTTCGGGTATAAATTTTGGGATGATAAAAACCATAAGGTTATTCGTAGTCGAGATGTGGTATTGAATGAACAGGTTTTGTACAAGGATAGAAAGGGGGCATCGATGACACTAGTTCGGAACCGGAGGTTATAGAGGTTGATATTCCGGACTCGGGTGGGAGCGGGGCCGGTTCATGTTGACCATGGTCAGGAGGTCATTGAATATGAACCACATACTCCAGAACCAGATATTCCGCTGCGTAGATCCAACAGATTGCGTGGATCACCTGACAGGTATACTCCTTCGAATTATTATTTGTTGTTGACAGATAATGGGGAACCGGAATGTTATGCGGAGCGGTTCGTAGTGTGCTTTGTGATAAGTGGAAAGGCTGCGATGGATGATGAGATGGTCTCATTGAAGGCAAACAAAACTTGGGAGTTGATCGAACTACCTAAGGGGAAGAAGGCACTGCATAACAAATGGGTTTACTGAGGATCAAGGAGGAAGCGAGACGGTAGCAAGCGTTACAAGGCAAGGCTGGTTGTTAAAGGGTTTCAGCAGAAGTATGGTATTGACTACATCGAAGTATTCACTCCGGTTGTGAAGATGACCACTATCGAGAATGGTTACGGGGATAGTAGTGGCGGACAACTTCTTTGCTTGAACGGATGGATGTGAAGACGGCCTTTCTTCATGGGGACTTGGAGGAAGAGATTTACATGGTACAGCCAGAGGGTTACTTGTCTAAGGGTGGCGGGGAGCTAGTTTGCAGATTGACTAAGAGCTTGTATGGCCTTAAACAAGCTCCTAGGCAGTGGTACAGGAAGTTTGACGGATTCATGCACGACATTGATTTTATCAGATGTGAGGCGGATCATTGTTGCTACTTCAAGAACACGGACAATGGGTATATTATCTTGCTGTTATATGTGGACGACATGTTAATAGCGGGCTCTAGCAAGTAGAGAGTTAAACGGGTTGAAGACTCAGTTGTCAGAACGGTTCGAGATGAAGGATTTGGGAGAGGCAAGGAAAATCTTAGGCATGCGGATTGACCGGAATAGGGAGTCGGGTAGATTGGTTCTTTCGCAAGCAGAATATGTTGAGAAAGTCTTGGCAAGATTTTGTATGGAAGGGGCAAAACCAACGGGGACACCATTGGGTTTGCATTTCAAGTTATCCGAGAAAGACTCGCCTAGGGACAAGGAAGAGCGTGACAAGATGGAGAGAACTCCATATGCTTCAGCTGTGGGGAGTCTCATGTATGCAATGGTGTGTACAAGGCCGGACATTGCACATGCGGTGGGAGTTGTCAGCCGGTTCATGGGCAATCCAGGAAAGCAACATTGGGAAGCGGTTAAGTGGATCCTACGATACTTGAAGGGTTATCGCTGGTAAGGCTCTATGTTTTTCAAGCAAGGAAGTGGTGTTAGCGGGTTATGTTGATGCGGACTTGGCATCAAGTGATCTTGATAAAAGAAGGAGTACTACGGGCTATGTGTTTACATTGGGTGGTACAGCTATTTCTTGGGCTTCTAAGTTACAAAAGATCGTGGCTCGGTCATTGCGAAGCGAGAATATGTGGCAGTGACGGAAGCAAGTAAAGAGATGGTTTGGCTGCAGAACTTCTTGGGTGAACTTGGGAAGACGCGAAGTGGTAATATTCTCTACAGTGACAGTCAGAGTGCAATTCACTTGGCAAAGAATCCGGCGTTTCATTCAAGGACGAAGCATATTGAATTAAGGTTTCACTATATCAGACATCTCTTGGAGGAGAAGACTTTGTGGCTTGAGAAGATATTGGGATCGGAAAATCCAGCTGACATATTGACGAAGGTTGTGAACCGTGAGAAATTGAAGCTGTGCAAAGCTTCAATTGGGCTTGAAGAATGAGAGAGGAGGATGGCACTACCATGATCGAGGTGAGCACTAGGAGGACACCAAGGATGAGTTGAAGACGGATACGGGGCTTATTTGTATGGTTGATCTCTAGGTGGGAGATTGTTGGGATAGAGAACCAACCGGGATAGATTACAAGCAAAGGGGTTGAAATTCGTGCAGGTTTCGTCGTGGTGGGCGACCGCCTGTGCCGTGTTGGGCGACCGCCCAGTTGGTCAGTAGGTACATCGGATTTGAGGCTTGCTGTGGGCGACCGCACACGGGGGGGTGGGCGACCGCTCAGCTGTACAGAAACATTGGTTCGGGAAAAACTTGGCTTGGGCGACCGCCCATGGAACCTTGGGCGACCGCCCATGTGTCGGGAGAAGTAAATCTGGATCAGGATTCTGGCGTATTTTCGGGAATCCTTTGTAATCTAGGACTTGGTTTGATGCCCTAGTATATATTTAAGTAGTATTCCGCCCCTAGACTTATTGTAACAACATATTTCACATACATAGTGCAAGATCCTGGCTTGGTAGTGCCCCCAGACGTAGCCAATCAATTTGGTGAACTGGGTTAACAATTTCTTGTGTTCTTTTCTGTTTCGTTGATTTCTTGTGCTTGGTTTGTGTGCACTAATTATTCTTGTAGGTTTGCTTGGGTGTGGAGGGCCATATTCACAACAATATTATGAAGTTTTAAGACCCTTGAATCCATTTCAAAATCAAAGGTCCACTGCCTTTTTCATTCTGGCAGAAGTGACTCTCAACTTCAAAAGGTATTTTGAGTACCAAACCTCAACCCAAAAATCTTCCAAAAAATCATGGGATCAGTTTAAAGTCTTAAAAAGACATCCCAATTTTTACTTTTCTGAGTTTCAACTTATTTTGGCCAAAACACACACACACACACACACACAAATGATTTTCAGCTTGGAAGACTCGTCTTACGAGGCATTCCGGGTGCACACTAACGTCCTTCCCGGCGTGTAACATGACCTCCGAACCCAAATCTCTAATCTCGAGCATTTTTCAAAGTTTTGGCCCTTAAAACAAAAATGGCGTGGCGACTCCGTTCTTTTTCCGGGTTTTATTTGGTTTTTTTCAAAGAAACGCAAAAAAATCGAATTTGTTCCCGCGAGAAAATTTTAGGTGGGCACATTCATCACAAGAGGTCACCATAGTTAGTGCTGGTAATGGAGATGGAGAATTGGGAATAGAAGGTTCCACTATTGGATTCACAGATGAAGCCTTCGCTAGAGAAGATACTGGTGGTGGAGATGGTGGATTTGGAACAGAGGGTTTCACCAGAGGAATTTCAGTCGGAGCAAAGTCAGTCAGAATTATGGTCGTACGTGGTGGAACCACTTCCTCCGGACGAAATTGAGCTTGGTTCAACATTTAGAACCTCTTGGTCGACGAAGTATCTCATTGGAGTCATTATTGATCTATAAAGGTGGGTAGAGAGAGAAACGATGGTGTTGTCAGTGTGTGTGTGTGTAAAGTAAGAACAAAATAGAGAGATTAAAGAGATGATGATATAGATGTGACACACATTTATACTCACAACTTCCCCTTTCCTTTATACTTAAGGATCCACAGACCTAGGGGTAACACACTACATTAGCTTGGGCGGCACAACAATAAGGAAAAGCAATTAGAATCCTTGTCCCTTGAAATTCGCACAGATAGCCACCAAAAAATTTGGGATCAAACTTTAATCGAACTAACAAACATATTCGTTAGCATATCTCTTCCACATTTACCATTTGCATTAGTCCACACAAATCTCCTTGGTATAATTGGCCTAGAAAACATTTGGTAAGATATATTGTTAATAAAAAACATGTTAAATAAAAAGATTATAAATAATGAAAATAAATAAGAAAATATATTTACGAGGCACCCTAGAATGCCCTAAAATGCAGAATGACTAAAACTAGGGGTGTGCAAACCCGCCCATCGGTCCGCAAAGCCCGCAATATTTTCAACCCTGCTGAGCTTGACAGCTTGAAGGCTCGCGAGCTCGGGCTGAGATCGGGCTCTTATAGTTCTACAGGCCGTTAGGGCCCGGCCCGGCTCGTCTCTTTCAAAACTACATCGTTTTGTAATTTATATATATAATAAATTTAACACTCACAAAGCCAAAAGACTCAAAACCCATTTTACTTCCCTCATTGCAGCATGTATTAGGAATGATGCACATGGTGTAACTTTGATTACAACTTGGATTTTTTTTTATTCGTTATGGATTGATGGGCTGAAAATAATTTATATGGCAATTTTTTTATGGCAATTCTTTTGATCTTGAATAATTGGGCTCCAAAAACTCCATGGCAAAATGATAAAGTGGTAATGGATTGATGGGCTGAAAATAATTTAAAGCCCAAAATGTAATAGGTATAAAATTTTCAAAATACAACATCTAATTTGTATGCCCGTCAAGCCCGAGCCCGCTCAATGCCCGTTTAAATCCCGCAAAAGCCCATTAATTTGAGCCCACATGAAGCCCGCTATGTTGGGCTCTTGAAATTGAAGCTCACAACTAAATGGGCCTATACCGGGATTTGCCAAAGCCCGCGGGCTTTAGGCCCGTGCACACCCCTAACTAAAACGATTAAATACACATATATGATGGGTCAAATTTCAGTTAAATGTAGCATAGGATGTAAATCTCATTTTGGGGACACAACTAGCCATAGGAAGTCAATAAGCAATAATCCAATCTACACAGCTAGAATGCATCCACCAATTTTTTATTTTGGAGTAGTTTTCAATTTTCTATTACCTAAAGATAGCTCTTTTCCAATGATCTTTTCAAGTTTGATTTCAAAATATTATCTTGAGTATCAATTGATCACACTAGATTGGCTTCATGCAGATTGGTGAAGCATCTGTTTCTCTTGCTAATAATGCACCCACTATGATATATCTAGAAAGATTACATCAAGTTATCAAAAGACAACATGAACTTGAAGTGTTCACAATCTAGTAACATGGTATGTCAAGTATGTAAATAAACAAGTGACCACACTGAGATTGATCGTGCTAATGCATGATATATATATATATATATATATATATATATATATATATATATATATATATATATATATATATATAGGGAGAGAGAGAGAGAGAGAGATGGAATTCGCGATGAATAGAGATGGAATTTTAACCTTCCAAGGGAGAATTTGTGTTCCTTCATCACCGGAGATCAAGAGACGTGTTCTAGAGGATGGTCATAAGTCCAAGTCTGCGATTCATCCAGGTAGTACAAAAATGTATCAAGACTTGAAGCGTGGATATTGGTGGAATGGAATGAAAAGGGAAATTGCGGATTATGTGTCTAAGTGTCTAACTTGTCAACAAATCAAGGCCGAACATCAGAGACCGGCGGGACTACTTCAACCATTAGATATTCCGGAGTGAAAATGGGAAGGGATTTCGATGGATTTTGTATCGGGTTCGCCTCTTACCGCGAAGAAGATGGATGCTATTTGGGTTATTGTGGATAGATTGACAAAGTCGGCTCATTTTCTTCCGGTGTCAACCAAGTTCTCGATGGAGAAGTTAGCTCAGTTGTACATGAAGGAGATTGTTAGACTTCATGGAGTTCCAGTTAGTATTGTTTCCGACAGAGATCCGAGATTCACTTCTAGATTTTGGAGAGCATTACATGAAGCCTTGGGTTCTAAGCTATGTTTTAGTACGGCGTTTCATCCTCAAACCGACGGTCAGTTCGAGAGAACCATTCAGATACTTGAGGATATGTTACGGGCTTGTGTGATGGATTTTCAATTGTCTTGGGAAGATCACCTACCGTTAGTTGAGTTTGCTTACAACAACAGTTATCATTCTAGTATTGAGATAGCTCCGTATGAAGCGTTGTATGGTAGAAAGTGTAGATCTCCGATGTGTTGGGACGAGGTTGGTGAAGCAAGGCTTTGGGGCCCGAATTTGGTTAGAGATTCGACGGAGAAAATCAAGGTGATTCGTGATAGATTGAAGACGGCTCAGAGTAGGCAGAAAAGC
The DNA here is from genome assembly GCA_022495995.1 of Adenophora triphylla var. japonica. NCBI lineage: Eukaryota > Viridiplantae > Streptophyta > Magnoliopsida > Asterales > Campanulaceae > Adenophora > Adenophora triphylla. The sequence goes on along the minus strand of JAFEMH010002972.1, from coordinate 233,076 downwards.
TACGCCGACAATAGAAGAAGGGACTTATCTTTTCAAGTGGGTGACTTCGTGTTCTTGAAGGTCTCTCCGAGGACGGGAATTAAAAGATTTGGTAATAAGGGTAAATTGACTCCGAGGTTTGTCGGTCCATTTGAGATTCTAGAAAAGATTGGGGATTTGGCTTACCGGTTGGCGTTACCTCCATCCTTTTCTTTACTTCATGATGTGTTTCATGTTTCAATGTTGAGAAAGTATTGTCATGATCCCTCCCATATTTTGAGTTCTCCTCCCGATGAGATTCAAGCGGATATGTCGTATGTTGAAGAACCGTTGAGAGTCTTGGAATTTCAAGTTAAGGAATTGAGGACTAAGAGCATTCCGGTAGTGAAGATCCTATAGAAGAATCATACCATTGAGGAAGCAACGTGGGAGCTAGAGTCGGAAATGAGGGAGAAATATCCTTGGTTGTTTGAACGCGCAAGTAAGTCTTTTTAAAATTTGGGGCGAATTTTCTTTAAGGGGGAGTGAGTGTAATGACCCAACCCTAGGCACTATTTTAGCATCTCATTATATGCTTTTTATATTATTGTTGACTTTATGTGTTCATTTTATGTCTTTGATTTCTTATGTTAAGTTGAGATGGTTGTGAAATAATTCTAAAGCCTTAGGATAAAATGGAAATACGTTAAAGTATTTTGTTGAAGTTTAGTAATTGAAAATAAATAAAATGTTATGTGTAGTCAAGGTGGGTTGTGTAAAGATATGGAGTAGGGGGTCTAGTTGTATCCTTTAAACTTGGGAGGACTTAATTGTATTTGGTTGAAAGATGTCAATTAATTTAGTTATGGGGAGGCCATACTTCACTTTTTCCCTCACCACCTCCTTAGTCAACCTCCCCATACTTCCCCCATCTCATTCCTTCTTCCTTCTCAATTTTCTCCATGAAAGCTCCTTCTTAAACCTTTCCTTCCAAAATTCTTAGCAAATCCAATCCTTCTCCATTTTTCGATCCGATTGTACTTTCGTGTTCGGGGCAACGAGGGGAGCACATCAAGCTAAGAAAATCATTGTTCCATCTCATATTGCTAAAGTGAGTTATTATGACTTTCCTTCAATTAAATGTTCATGAAATATTTGATGTTGTTATTGTTTATTATAATTGTTATTTGATGCTTTGGAACACTTCTTGGAGTTGAGGAATGGGTTAATGACATAGAATAATGTTGTTGTTCATGGAAGTTGATAAAGAGTGTAAGAATATGGTTTGAGTTAAATGAGAAGGTTAAACTTGAAATGTGGCAGAGAAATGGGTAGGAAATCAAGTTATAAATGATCTAGGTTTATATTATTTTGGATTTAAATGATTTAGTATGAGAAGTATGAAGTTTAGTAAGCCCTTCTAGGTTCACAAAATAGGGAAAACTTGGTTTGGAACAATTTGGTATAGCTGCTGAGGAACTTTCAGTTTTGTTAAGAATTCTGGGCTCAGGTCACGAGTCGTGCCCTGTGGCACGAGTCATGCCTGAGGATGGGACGAGTCGTGAACAATGTTAATCTGAAGTCATGCCCTATTAGGGACGACTGTATCTGAGGGTGGTCAAATGGGCACGAGTCGTGCCCTGGGGCACGAGTCGTGCCCTGGCCTGGTGACTCTGAACCAATTATTGAGCAGTTTAAACCTATTCAAACTAGAACCAAAATGAATCCTCTTTAACCTAGATTAAAGTAGAATACTTTGGCTACACAATGACATCTTAATTGGTCAGAATGGAATTTGGGAAGTATTTTAAATATTGCTTGGAAAACGCTTGGCAGCCTTGTTTGATAACTTAACCAATGTGACTCCAACTTGGTAAATTGTGCTTGGGTCTTTATAGAGGCCATGTATTGTTGTATGTTGACTATGTAGGGTTGGTTTATGATACCTTGTTACCTTACTTGCATACATATTCATTGTTTGTGCTATGCATAGTATAGTAAATAAATGTTGCACTATGATATTGTTGAACATGAGTATAATTTACCATGTGGTTATATTCCTTATCCCTTTTGTGGATTTTATTTCAAGTAACTATTATGTGCTTGAACTTGTATTAATCAGCTGATGTTTGGGGGTATAGCGTAATACGATCAATTATGGAAAGTGTGACCTAATGTGATCGGATTATGTTATACCTGTGACCGTCCCCTTCTGGGGCCACAGATTGGGATTATATGTGAGCACCCCAACCCGGAACCTAACGCGTGCCCCGAGTTGGAGAGGCTCAGTCTAAGAAAACCCATCTTAGTTTTTAAAAATATTTAATTGCCTTTAAAAGAAAACCACTTTTCAAACTTCCAAAATTAAAAACAATTGATAATATCTCCACTTGGAGGAAATCCAACCACAACTTTAATAAACCGAAATCTGATCAATTACATTGAAAACCCTAATTAACATTGTTTAACAAAAGAGTCTTTCATACAATTTGTGAAGGAGGAATACTTAATAATTACTCCTAATAACCACTCCTACACTTAACCTGACAAGCCCCAAAAGCAAAAGTCCACAATGATATCCCCGGCCTCACTGGTTCGGGTCACCTGCCTCGGGATCTAAAACATTAAAGGGAGAGGGGTGAGAATAAATCTCAGCAAGCTATTATGAATGCAGCAATATGCCAAGTAAGATGCAACACATAGCATGGTTACACATAACACATTATTAAAGCGGTAAACACCTTACGTTACCTCATTTTACCTTTCCCGTCTGAACAATAAGTCGTACAACGTGGGAGTAAAACTCCACTCTTTGATGAATTGCCTCCAGCACATTCACCGCTTATAGGACTCATACTCCAGAGATCCATATAAGAAAATCAGATACTGAATCAGAGTATCATATAATATTAGCGCTACTGTAAAGCTTTTGGGCTTCATACAGCTTTCACGGTACACCCAATTCGCGGTGCCTGCAGCAAGGCTTTTGGCTCAATACAGTCGCTAGCACACCCACTCTGTGGCCACAGAGGGGCAGGTCACAGGTATGATGAACCTTCAATCACTTATAGAACAAATCCATAATTGATTGAATTCCATTATACCCCCTAATGCATAAAGCGTTCAAGCACATAATAGATACTTGAAATATAATCCACAAAGGGGATAACAATATAGCAACATGGTAAAATATACTCATGTTCACCCAATACCATAGTGCAACAACCATTTAATACACTATGCATAATATCACCAATGAATATGAGTTCACTTAAGGTAACAATGTAACCACATAATCCACACCGGGATACAATGAAATCAACATGCCAGATAATCCACAATTGGGATACAATATAACAATAGGACAAATAGTCCACCCTTAGAACGTCAAGGTATTCACATAATCAATAATTCCACAATTGGGATAACCATGCTACAATGATACATATACATGTAACAAAATAGTGTAACCTATAGTTTTTAACATTATTCAAGCTAACTATCAAGGATGTGGGAACAAGTAAAGTCACCAAGTACCATAAGCCAATCCTACGAAGTCATTACTCAACCTTGAATAATCTTAATAAAAGTGCAAGACCTACTTCCCAAGTTTGGACCACTTTCCGAACAATATTTAACTACTCCTACAATTCAATTTTGACCAAGTAAGACGTCATGGCCAAGCCAAGGTATCCTACTCTAACTTAGGTTAAAGAGGATCAATTTGTATCCGGGTTGATTAGGTTCTACTAATTTATATTGGGTGGGAGTCACAATTTATAAGTGGCCAAACAAACTTGCTAAACAATTCTAGTTCAGATTACAAAGTTGGTTCAGGGGTCATGGGCGACCGCCCATACCACTTGGGCGACCGCCCAAGTGGGTTTTCAAAGGGAAGGTAACTTGCTGCCAAGGTGGGCGACCGCCCAAACCTCTTGGGCGACCGCCCAAGAGGATTTCCAAGGCAAGAGAGTTTCTGGCATGATGGGCGGCCGCCCAATCCCCCATGGGCGACCGCCCAAGGCGATTTCCAGCACAAAATAAATTCTAACTCTTTCTTCTTAGCTTCAATTCCTTTTCTTTTTATCTACCCAAATTTCAAGAACACTAAGAGGAAACCCTAGCTTTACCAAGTTCAACAAAATCATGAAAACCCAAAATGATGTAAATCTAGATTATCTATCATCACAAATTCCACCCATTTCAAACCCTCTTGATTATCTTCCTTGAACATTAACTTCAACCTATCCCATTTATAAATCATCCAAACTCATGTAAGGTTTCCAAGGCATGAAACACTTCATAAGAACAAGAATATCATTCAAAGGTTATGAACATTTAGGAGAAAGGAAATCATAACAACTCACCTTAGGGTTTTATAATGGAAGGTTGATCTTCCTAACTTGGTTGATTCTTCTAGATGATCCAACTTCAACAACACTCTTGAACTTGAAAATGGAGGAGAATGGCTTGGCTTCAATACTTGGGGTTGGGAGCTTCCATGGAGTTCTAAGGCTTTCTTGCTAGGGATATAGTGAAGTGAATGAAGGAGGGAGGAGGAAGGAGGGAGTAAGAGGAGGGGTTAAGGGGAGGACACTTGTCAAGCTATGGGAGAGTAAGACCTCTTGCCCCCCCCCCATGGAAATATCTAACTAGAGGCTTTCACCCATTTATATTTAACCCTTCCCCTAATTATAAATTCTACCCATTTTAACCTCCTCATATAATTATCCATTTTCTATTTTTATCATCCTCCATGGTTCTTATTTAATATCTAATAAATTCCCAAAAGATTCTAAATTTACTTCTCACCCAATTTATCTTAAATTAAGAATTTAAAGACATAATTGAATACATAAAATTAATATAAATTTTAAAAGCACATAATAGGATATTGAAAATTAGTGCCTAGGGTTGGGGTCGTTACACTCACTCCCCCTTAAAGAAAATTCGTCCCGAATTTGACTGTCGCTTACCCTAAGGATCAAATAGCAAAGGTTACCTTTCACACATTCTAACTTAATATTTTCAATTAGATTTCTCAATGGCATGATTCTACTATACATTTTCACAACTCGAATACTCTAAGACTTCAATTCCCAATTAGTCTCATCAATGCTATGATTCTTTCCAAGATTCTAATTTCATTAATAATGTGATATTACAACTTAATATTCCGAGAATACCATACAATCATCACTAACCCGAATTTTCACGACCTCAAAGAAAGTATATTTAAATAAAAAGTATTACAATTTATGTCACCAAATACATTACGATATTACATTTAAAACTTCAAATACTCTATAAGCTGCCCCAAGTCGGTCTATAAGTCAAATCACCAACATTTTCTAAAACTTCAAATGGATTAACAAACTTTGGCGCTAAATTACCTTAGGCCTAGCTTTACTAACCTCACCCCAAACAAATTGGAGATCGGTAATATCTTCCTGAACCACGCCTCATACGGTTTTATCTCAATGCTGGAATGATAACTACTATTATACGCAAACTCGCTAAGGTTAATTAAACTTCTCAAGTTGAAAGGAAATCCGTCACACAACATAACCTATTCCTCAAGAATTTGGGTAGTCTTCAAATCTCTTCCTTTCGACTAACTAAATCCTCCAACTCTTAGGATCGGTAACAACTCTCAAAGGAAGTTTCAAAAAGATAAAGTTCCTACTTAAATAACGCAACACAAGTGCAGCTACTCCCGAGTAGAGGATAAGAAAATCTCACTTATCTAAGTTAAATTCCTCAAAGCATACGTTATCATTTTCCCATTTCGTATAATATCATAATCTAATCTTCCTTTAATACACTTTAAAATTTCACAAAGTCCTCACATCCACTAGGTAATGTAAGGACCTGATCTATAACTAATCTATTATCCATTCTATTAATATGATTCATCCTTATTACATCCTACACCATTTATACGTCCTTTAGAGTCAACCAAAGCAACGACTTTGCAATTCTTAAGAGTTCCTTAAATTTATTCGGTAGCACTTGCCAACTCAAAGATCACGGACTCAATCCTCACAAGATCCTTGGTAACATCCGAGTTTAAGACTATAGAACCCAAAATTTGCAATCCTCTCGAGCCAACTCACACTAGCCAAATTTTGCACGCAGGGACTCCTCCCAAGGAATCATTAACCCTATTCTCAATTGATTTTTTTTTTTTCCGGAACTTTATTTAACAAAGAGATCCTTGTTTCTAATTACCCTAAAGTCATCAAAATAAGGGTTTAAAATTTTGCTTATCATACTCAGAACCAACACATGAAATATACCGCCAGGAGCACATTTACCATTTACTCACAACTAGCACATAAAAATTTTGAAAAGACTTCTTATGCAAGTCTAACATATACCAATTACCCTTCACATCTTAATTCCAAATTTTCACCTTAAATACCCATATATAACAAGAATTTCACATTAAGGTTTACCTATATCAAATACCAATATAAGCAATCTAGGCATGGAAAAAGGAGACTCACTTATTATGATAGTCTACCATTATACAACAACTACTTAACCTTCCAGGTCGAGTATATCTCAAAATCATAAATTAATAATTATACCAATTCAAATGGCAATACATGCTCAGCCAAAACCACATCACCATCGTGGTAACCCAAAGAAGGTTCGAGGTATTCTCTCATAAGAGCAGAATCCTCTAACAATAAAACAAAATTTCAAACAATGTATGACACATAGAAGCAAAACACTATGCCACACATAATGATATGAAACAGGATCTATAAAATATGACCCCTAACTTCTGAGACAGGGAATATACCTCTAGTGACCTCTGAGGGATCTATCTCTCCTGAACCCGAAACACATACTCGACCATAGACCTTCTCTTTCGGTTCCCCTTTGTTATCTCTCTTGGTACTACCTCTTTGTCGTCCACCCAGCTGACCGCTGCTTGAAGCTCGTCCCCACGGCATCCTTGGGCAATTCCTCCTAAAGTGTCCCAATGCTCCACAATTTAAACACTTGCCTTGCTTACTCCAACACCGATCTTCGGTATGTCCAACCTTCTTGCAAAATTTACAAATCATCCCATACTGTTTGGGTATTGGCCTAGACGAAGAAGCTACCATAAGTTCCCCTCTCTTATTCCCTGAAGCTGAAGTCCTTGGTTGTCCTCTAGTGATTTTGGATCCTTGTCCTAGATACCTTGGTTTATTTCTAATCCCACCTTCCGATCTTCCACCATTTTTCTCAATGCTATTCTCGATCTCATATGCTCTATCTAAGGCTGTCTGATAATTGGTGAAGCTATCAATCATTAATTTCTCCCTAAACTCAATCCTCAAACCTGTTACAAACCTAAGAACTCTTCTTACTTCATGCGATACCAAATGAGGGCAACACCTAGCTAATTCCTCAAACCGGACTGAATACTGATTCACCGTCATGTTCCCTTGTTTTAGTCCTAAGAATTCAATCTCCTTCCTATCCCTTGTAACCATTAAAATGAAATAATCCTCGAACTGCTGAGTGAAATTATCCCAAGTCTGGGGCATATGATCCCGCTCCCAACTTTCCTTCAATTTCTGCCACCACTAATCAGCTGGACCTTCAAGCTTGAAAACGGCATACCTAACTTTCTCTTCGTTGCGACTCTCCATAACCTCAAAGATTTTGTTCATTTTCTCTAACCATTTTTCTGCCTTTAACGGATCCGGATATCCATTAAAACTCGGCGGATTCATCTTCACAAACCTTTCCCATCCATCACTTTGACATCCCTCAGGTTGATTCGGAACTGATCCTCTAGTCTCCATATCCTGTACAAACTTCCTGAATAATTTCATCATCTCTTCATTCTGAATTCCACCTATACCCATATCTCCTTCAATTTCTAGAACCTTCCGCTGATCATCCTTGCTTCCGGCCATTAGAACGAACTCCTGCATTAAACACTCGGCGTCAATTTCCACACATTCCCCCTTAGTTTAGACATCTACCCTTGACCTCTAAACTAAGCTTTGATACCAACTGTGAGCACCCCAACCCGGAACCTAACGCGTGCCCCGAGTTGGAGAGACTCAGTCTAAGAAAACCCATCTTAGTTTTTAAAAATATTTAATTGCCTTTAAAAGAAAACCACTTTTCAAACTTCCAAAATTAAAAACAATTGATAATATCTCCACTTGGAGGAAATCCAACCACAACTTTAATAAACCGAAATCTGATCAATTACATTGAAAACCCTAATTAACATTGTTTAACAAAAGAGTCTTTCATACAATTTGTGAAGGAGGAATACTTAATAATTACTCCTAATAACCACTCCTACACTTAACCTGACAAGCCCCAAAAGCAAAGTCCACAATGATATCCCCGCCTCACTAGTTCGGGTCACCGCCTGGATCTAAAACATTAAAGGGAGAGGGGTGAGAATAAATCTCAAAGCAAGCTATTATGAATGCAAGAATATGCCAAGTAAGATGCAACACATAGCATGGTTACACATAACACATTATTAAAGCGGTAAACACCTTACGTTACCTCATTTTACCTTTCCCGTCTGAACAATAAGTCGTACAACGTGGGAGTAAAACTCCACTCTTTGATGAATTGCCTCCAGCACATTCACCGCTTATAGGACTCATACTCCAGAGATCCATATAAGAAAATCAGATACTGAATCAGAGTATCATATAATATTAGCGCTACTGTAAAGCTTTTGGGCTTCATACAGAGCTTTCCACCGGTACACCAATCGCAGCGGTCTGTAAGGCTTTTGGCTCAATACAGTCGCTAGCACACCCACTCTGTGGCCACGAGAGGGCGGGTCACATGTATGATGAACCTTCAATCACTTATAGAACAAATCCATAATTGATTGAATTCCATTATACCCCCTAATGCATAAAGCGTTCAAGCACATAATAGATACTTGAAATATAATCCACAAAGGGGATAACAATATAGCAACATGGTAAAATATACTCATGTTCACCCAATACCATAGTGCAACAACCATTTAATACACTATGCATAATATCACCAATGAATATGAGTTCACTTAAGGTAACAATGTAACCACATAATCCACACCGGGATACAATGAAATCAACATGCCAGATAATCCACAATTGGGATACAATATAACAATAGGACAAATAGTCCACCCTTAGAACGTCATGGTATTCACATAATCAATAATTCCACAATTGGGATAACCATGCTACAATGATACATATACATGTAACAAAATAGTGTAACCTATAGTTTTTAACATTATTCAAGCTAACTATCAAGGATGTGGGAACAAGTAAAGTCACCAAGTACCATAAGCCAATCCTACGAAGTCATTACTCAACCTTGAATAATCTTAATAAAAGTGCAAGACCTACTTCCCAAGTTTGGACTACTTTCCGAACAATATTTAACTACTCCTACAATTCCATTTTGACCAAGTAAGCACGTCATTGGTTGAAGCCCAAGGTATCCTACTCTAACTTAGGTTAAAGAGGATCAATTTGTATCCGGGTTGATTAGGTTCTACTAATTTATATTGGGTGGGAGTCACAATTTATAAGTGGCCAAACAAACTTGCTAAACAATTCTAGTTCAGATTACAAAGTTGGTTCAGGGGTCATGGGCGACCGCCCATACCACTTGGGCGACCGCCCAAGTGGGTTTTCAAAGGGAAGGTAACTTGTCGCCAAGGTGGGCGACCGCCCAAACCTCTTGGGCGACCGCCCAAGAGGATTTCCAAGGCAAGAGAGTTTCGGCATGATGGGCGGCCGCCCAATCCCCATGGGCGACCGCCCAAGGCGATTTCCAAAGACAAAATAAATTCTAACTCTTTCTTCTTAGCTTCAATTCCTTTTCTTTTTATCTACCCAAATTTCAAGAACACTAAGAGGAAACCCTAGCTTTACCAAGTTCAACAAAATCATGAAAACCCAAAATGATGTAAATCTAGATTATCTATCATCACAAATTCCACCCATTTCAAACCCTCTTGATTATCTTCCTTGAACATTAACTTCAACCTATCCCATTTATAAATCATCCAAACTCATGTAAGGTTTCCAAGGCATGAAACACTTCATAAGAACAAGAATATCATTCAAAGGTTATGAACATTTAGGAGAAAGGAAATCATAACAACTCACCTTAGGGTTATAATGGAAGGTTGATCTTCCTAACTTGGTTGATTCTTCTAGATGATCCAACTTCAACAACACTCTTGAACGTGAAAATGGAGGAGAATGGCTTGGCTTCAATACTTGGGGTTGGGAGCTTCCATGGAGTTCTAAGGCTTTCTTGCTAGGGATATAGTGAAGTGAATGAAGGAGGGAGGAGGAAGGAGGGAGTAAGAGGAGGGGTTAAGGGGAGGACACTTGTCAAGCTATGGGAGAGTAAGACCTCTTGGCCCCCCCCATGGAAATATCTAACTAGAGGCTTTCACCCATTTATATTTAACCCTTCCCCTAATTATAAATTCTACCCATTTTAACCTCCTCATATAATTATCCATTTTCTATTTTTATCATCCTCCATGGTTCTTATTTAATATCTAATAAATTCCCAAAAGATTCTAAATTTACTTCTCACCCAATTTATCTTAAATTAAGAATTTAAAGACATAATTGAATACATAAAATTAATATAAATTTTAAAAGCACATAATAGGATATTGAAAATTAGTGCCTAGGGTTGGGGTCGTTACATTATAGCATCTGTATTGAGCCAAAAGCCTTACAGAGTTGCTACTATCTTATATGGTTCCCTGAAAAACGGGTCTTATAAAAAGTGAATAATGCTCAAGCAGTTCTGTAAGTACCCAAATCCGGATCGTCCAAATCCGTCAGAAAGTTAACCGAAATCCGTTAACTGGCCCGCTCCAGGTTAACCGGAACTCGTTAAACTCCCCGTTGCTGTGCCAACGAGACATCCCGGATCGCCCGTGCATCCCGACGTCAAACCGTACTTATCACGTGACATCTCACGTAAAAGTATGGCTTTCCTGAAAACGCATTTTCCGGCACTTTCCGGGCGTTTCGGACATTTCCTGATCGTTATTTTAAAAAACGGACAAAACCGGGACCGGGGAACGAACTCCCACACTTCTGGTGAGTCACAGGACACGTGTCCTGCATGCCACCTCCCTCTAGTCACTCGTCAATCACAAATCAAGGCCAAAAGACCAAAATACCCCTGGTTTGCAAGCCAAGTCCGGCCGGACTCACTGTGCAATTTTCCTGAAATTGCCAACAAGTCCTCCAGATTTCCAAAATTCCCAAAACCCCTGAAATTCAGTCCAAGTCCGGCCGGACTCCTACTGCAATTTTCACCCTATAAATAGAAGTTGCTGTCAAAGGCAAAAGAGGGGATTTTAACACCAAAAAATCACATACCCCACGGTCCAAACTGGTTTCCACCCCTCCCGAGCTCCCGTTTTGTCTCGATTCGCGTGAAACCTTCGTATTTCGATCAAATACGCACCCTACAACTTTGAAACAACCTTTCGAATAACTTTCCGTGTCCCGTGCACACCTCCCGAGCCAAAGGAGTCGACCCTAGCCATAGGTATAACTCCCTCTCTCTGAATCTTCCGTTCCGTCTCGGTTTACGCGCCAGTCGCTATAACTGTTTCGAACGTCATTGTCAAAATGTAGACGCCTCCGTCTAACGGGGTCCGATACGTTTTAGCCCCTCGATCCTCTTCTCTTTCCGTAAGAGAAGTAATCACGGGTTAAAACGGCGTTCCGACCCCGTTCCGTTTACTTTTACGTCATTTACAATTCCGAGCCGTTTGGCCTCGTTGATCGTCATTTACACTTCCGAGCCGTTTGGCCTCGTTGATCGTCATTTACACTTCCGAGCCATTTGGCCTCGTTGATCGTCATTTACAATTCCGAGCCATTTGGCCTCGTTGATCGTCATTTACAATTCCGGATCGTTTGATTCCGTTGACACTGCTTTAAATACTGTCATTTACAAGTCCGATCCGTTTGGATTGTGATAGTATTTACTTTTCAAAAGTCCGAGTCGCAACCCGATTCGTTGATCGCATATCATTTAATATGCATTTTTCCCGTAAAAATCGTTAACAATGTAATGCCCGGTTCAAAACCGGAGTTCGTCCGTCGAACTCTCTTTCAAAACGCGCGAAATGACGTTCGGCCTCCGAACGCTCGTCTTCAAACTCAAAGCCGCCATTTGACACTTAAAATCATTTAATACGCATTTTTCTCGTAAAAATCGTTAACAATGACTCGCACGGTTCAAAGTCGACGTTTGCCACGCAAACGCTCATTTCAACTCAAAGTCGACGTTTGCCACGCAAACGCTCATTTCAACTCAAAGTCAACGTTTGCCACGCAAACGCTCATTTCAACTCAAAGTCGACGTTTGCCACGCAAACGCTCATTTCAACTCAAAGTCGACGTTTGCCACGCAAACGCTCATTTCAACTCAAAGTCGATGTTTGCCACGCAAACGCTCATTTCAAACTCAAAACCGACGTTTGTCATTCAAACGCTCGTCTTTTCAAACAAAGTCACCTAATCAACGTTTGTCACTCAAACCAAGATTAAAGCTTGTCATTCAAGCCCCCATTTCAAAAGACACACACACACTCACACACACACGATTTCGAGAAAGGTAGAAAGACTCGTCATGCGAGGCGTTTCGAGCGATCTCGTAATACTCTACCCGAAACGTAACCCGACCTCCGAACCTAACAATCTACGGTACAAAAGCTTTTTACTCGTTTTTGCTGCCAATAAAAATGATCCCCGTTTTCAAAGCCTTTTCCTAAGTTTTTGCTACCAATAAAAACGACACCATTTTCGCAATAGCCGTTTCTCAACGTTTGGGCTCAAAATACAAAACCGCGTGGCGACTCCTCATTCTGCTCCTTCCCGTGAAGCGAGGTCTCAGACACCAACCCCCCGCGAAAGACAACCGCCTTTTCCGCCGCCCCGCGCGCGGAAAAGATCGGGTAATTTCAAGTTCACTAATTATTGGGATTTTATCTCCAATGTTGTGCGACTATGGTTCAGACGGGAAAAGGTAAACTGAGGTAATGTAAGGTGTTTACAGCTTTTTCAATGTGTTATATGCACCTTGATATGTGTTGCATCTTACTTGGCATATTGCTGCATTCATAATAGCTTGCTGAGATTTATTCTCACCCCTCTCCCTTTAATGTTTTTAGATCCCGAGACAGGCGGACCGACCAAGTAAGGACGAAAAGGAGTTTGAAAGTGATATTTTGGGATTGTCGGGGTATGTATAGGTTGGCGTAGAAAGATGTATTTTGGTATAATTCCTTTATGGAGTTTGTATATATAAAACTTAGTTTCTACGTTATAACCAAAATCTTTTGTAACTAAAACAGTTTGTTACTTTCAAAGTTGTTCAACTCTTCCTCCAATGTGGAGAGGAGTGGAGTTATTTTGAAATGGTTATGTTAAGTATGTTTAAGTTTGTAAGTTAAATCAAAGTGTTAAAAATCTAGGAAGTTTGAAGTTAGTTTGGGGACGCGCCAGCTCGGGACACGTGTAGGTTCCGGGTCGGGGTCCTCACATTGTTACTGTTAATCTTTGCTGATTTATTTTTATCAAATTGTTTAGAGAATTTTCTAAACTGGTGCTCCTTCTTCTTTCTTCCTCCATTTGGATATTAAGAAGTTTAATTTTCTTCTTAATTTTCTTCTCTTGCTTTTTAAGCTTGTTAAAGGTCAATTTAATCAGAGTCATTTAATCTTTATTAACTGGGCCCTTTCCTTTAGAATTTCTATGTTGCAGCGATATGGACTCTATTAGAGCATCCCATACATCCTCTGGTGTAAGTTCTTCAGGCTGAGTTTCGCCTGCTAGACAATTAAAAGCATTAGTTGAATCCATAGATCCCTGAGATGAAACAGTCTTCATTGATTCATCATCGCCACCCTTTTAGGATTGAGTCGGGAAGGTGTGGAGGAATTGATTTTTCATATAATCCAGAACTCGAACCATGATTTGTTCTTCTGATTCCTTTGGATATTTCTTCTGAAAATAGCTTTTCATATTAGACATAGCTGATGGTTGGAAGCTTTGTTCCTTGGAACCCTTATTCTGATCACCAGCAATAACAACTTTAATATTAACTTTTATGTTTTGGATATCTTCTCTACCCATCTTATTCCACCATTTTAAAAAGAAATTTCTTTGTATCATGAGAATATTTATTTTATCAAAGGCGATAGAAATTGTCCATCTCCAAATCCATGGGATTTGGAATTTTACAAAAAATAAGAAAGGACATTGTCCAAAAATCAATCTCTTTGTTTGCAATTTTGAAATTAGTGGACTATTCTCACACCATGGATTATATAAATCCATAATTTCCTTGGGTAATATTTCCAAAGAAGGGCCAAATTTTGACCACCATTCGTAAACCCAATTTGGAACTGGCTTTTCCAGAATTTCTGGATTTATAAAAACCAAGAATATTTATTCTTGGGGTTTTGGTAATAAAATACTTTTGAAAAAGCTTGGATATAATCCCAATAATTAAAGTAAATATATTTTCCCTTATCTATTCTTATAGCTTTATCTCCATTTGGATTCAATCCCCATTCTCTTGGGAGCAATATCTTATTGATATGGCATTTGCTGAAATTTATAAAATTTTCAGGATTATTACTGTTAAAGTGATGAGTAATAGTTACTGATTCAGTAACTTTGAACAAGATTTCCAATTTTGGTCTGGCTTGCCCATGTAGGCCTGGATATCCTCTTGTTTCGAGATATCTTGTATTTATTGACCACCCATCATTATGGGCTATCTGGATATCTTCATCCTCAATATACATAATCTTTTCTGTGACAGGATTTTCAAAGTATTCCTGTTCCTGAGAATTCTCAGTAACTGTTATTTCCTTGTAAGATATTATCTTACTGGAGGAAGTGGAAGGAATATCTTCCTTTCTTGGCGGTGCAGGTAATTGCTGCACATTCCTTGCCCGATTTTGATATACTATCCAGTTCCCTATTAGAGAAACAATTGATTCTTGATGAGGTAGCATATTGCTACTCCCATGCCCTCGACCACGGCCATAGCCGCGTCCTCTTCCCCTATTAGGGGTTGTCATTCTCCCTGTAAAAATTTTCGGGTTAAATAATCAGCAAGAGAATTATTTTCTCTTTTTATATATTGAATATCAAACTCAAAGGCAGAAAGCTGAGCTTGCCAACCGGCAAAAATTTGTTTTGCCACAAGGTTTTTGACATCCTTTTCAATAATTAATTTTGTTTAACTAAAATCAATTCTTAGCAAAAATTTTTGATTTAATAAATCATCTTGAAATTTTGAAATACATTTAATAATAGAAAGCATTTCTTTCTTAATAGTCGAATATTTTGACTGAGTGGGATTCCATTTTCCTGATGTAAATCTTACTAAAACTTCTTTTGAAGTTTTTGGATTAATTTGTATTTGAATACCTCCATATCCCATATTAGAAGCATCTGTTTCAACTATTTTGAAATATTTTGGATTGGCTAAAGATAAACAAGGTAAACATTTTACCTTAGCTTTTATTGTTCTAACCGCTTAAGAGTGTTCCTATGTCCATGGTTTAGGATTTTTCTTAAGTTGAGAATACAGTATAGCTGTATCTTTTGCTAGATTTTCATAATAGTCTGAAATATAATTTAGACTTCCCAAAAATCTTTGTAATTGCTTTATATCATTTATGATATCAGGGAAGTTAGAAGCAAATTCAATACTTCTATCTATAGAAATAATTTTTCCTTGATTAATTATATGTCCTAAAAACCTAACTTGGGTTGAAACAATTTCATTTTAGGAGCATATATAACTAACCCATTATGTATTATCAAGTTTTTAAATATTTTTAAATGTTTCATATGTTGTTCAATTGTTTTAGAAAATACTAAAACATCATCAATGTAAATAATTATAAATTCTGTATAAGGATTAAATATATCATTCATAATATTCTGAAATTCTGAAGGAGCATTTTTTAATCCAAATGGTACAACTTTCCATTCAAAATGTCCAAAGGGGACTGTGAATGCAGTCTTGTATCTATCAGATTCATTAATTTGAATCTGTCAATATCCAGATTTCATATCGAATTTGAAAAAGATTAAAACATCGTTTAATCTATCTAATAAGTCTTTTTTATTAGGAATTGGATACCTGATCCATTTTAACACTTTATTAAGTGGTTTATAGTTGATTACCAATCTAGGAACACCTCGTTCCTTTTCAGCTGCTTTGTTTACATAGAAAGCTGTACAGCTCCAAGGAGATTTAGATTTGCGAATTAATTTTTTCTCTAGGAAAGAATTTATCTCATTTTTACATAATTTTAAATACTCTCTATTCATTTGAGCTGGCCTAGCCTTTGTAGGAATTTGTTTTTCATCAAAGTCATCTATATAAGGTAAAGAAACAAAATGTTTCTTTCAATCCCAAAAGGCATTAGGTAAGTCATTACATATCCCATTATTGAATTGTTGTTCAATTAATTTAATTTGATTTTGAATATTACTCTTTTTGAGTTATTCATTAATATTTAAAATTTCTATTTCTTCTTTAAGAAACATAAATGTATTTCTTTGTTTAAAAGAATATCCATAACTTCATTAAGCATACGAGTTTGAGGATCTATTATAAATTCAAATATAATCTCTTTCCCATCTATTATGGTAGAGATTTCTGTCTGATCAATATTATTTATAGGCATAATATTATGGAGGAACGGAGTTCCTAATATAATTTTGTGGGTGAGACCTTTTACCAAAATAAAAAATGTTGGTAAGCAAATATTTTGATTACAAATATAGACATCTGATAATTTATATTTAACTCTTAGTTTATCTCCTCCTGCATGGGTTAGAGATTGGGTTGTTTTTGAGAAAAAATTAGTAGAAATTATCCCTTCTTGTAAACAATTTAAATCAGCACCACTATCTATTAGTGCTATTTCATTATTTAAGATAAAATCTCTATTAATTACTAGAGTTATTCTTACAAACCGTTTTTTTATGTAACTTGTTCTAAAAGATTTAATTATCCAGTTTTATCAGTATTACTGATGTAAACAACATCTTTATCAGTATTGCTTGTGGAAGTAACATCTTGTATTTCCTTTAATTTTTTTAGGAGATTTTATTTCCAACAAGGTTATTCTTGTTGATAAAACTTCATTATTTTGTTTAATCTGAGATATTTCAGATTTTAATAGATTTATTTCTCTTCTTAAATCAATCATCGAAACATGTGTTTCTTTTACATTAGATTGTTGAAACATGTGCAAAATTTCACTTAATTGATAAGGAGCTTCTATTGTTAAAGGAGACTCCTTATTTATCTTAATTATGGTTTTAATCATTTTTTTTAAATCAGGGTCAATAATTAATTCTATTACTTTTAATGCATTTTCTTGATCAACATTTACTACATTTAATCCATTCATATCAATAATAGATTTTCAATAATTAATTTCATTGTACTGACAATCTTTTTTGTCAGGGAAGGATGACTCTGAAGAAGTTTCATAATTTAATTCTAAATCTTCTTCATTAGAGGATTCTTGTTCTAATTCAGAATTAATAAGCATTATCTTTTCTAATTGTGAACGTAATTGTTCATCTTCTATCTTATTAATGGTTTTATTAGTCCAGCATTGATTAGCATAATGATCAATCTTACCACATTTGTGGCAACTTATATCAAGATTTTTTGCTTTTCTTTTCCCTTTAGTAGGCATAAATGGTTTTTCCTTTTGCTTGGGTTTAGACTTATAATAATGTCTTTTATAATTCTTTTTCTAAGGATTCACATAATAATTTGCTTTATTTTTATAAGATTCATTATTCTTATAAACAATTTTTTGTTTTCTCTTAACTTTAGTATCTGGAGGCCCAAGAGATTTTCTTAGGTCAAAAGCAAATTGTTCACATAATTCACCAAGTTGATGTTTTTCTGATATTCTATGCTTTTTTAATTAATTTTTTAGCTTAATGTCATTACACAAAACTAATCCTTCATTTATACAACTACTAATTAGTTGTCCATAGGTTAAATCGGAATAATTAATATTTATTCCATCATTCTTAATTCTTAAGGATTGCCGAAGGATTGCCGAACCTTTTCAGCAAAAAGATGAGGAAGCCCATCTATAAATTTAGATTTCCAATGGGTTGAATTAGGGTTTGTTAATTGATATACCCTAGATTGAAATCTATACCTTTAGTATATGAAAGTAGGCGAAACAACCTATGGGTGTGACACATCAGCTTTTTTTGGTGAATGTTGAACTAGAGGCCATCCACGTCATGTCATTAGTAGGCTTAAAGAAAGAACCTTTCAAATTCCATGTACAATGTTCATCTTAAATGGTAATAACTTAAGGTATGTGAATGGATAACATTAATAGGTGTATAAAATGTACCAACTATTAGTTGAGTATATTAGACGATAATATGAGGTATGATATTAAGTACACTTATATAGGAGTATATAATAGAAGTATAGATATTAGGTATGTTATTTAGTACTATTATATAGGAGTATATAATAGAAGTATATATAATAGAAGTATAGATATTAGGTACTATTATATAGGAGTATATAATAGAAGTATAGATTAGGGTATGTAACTAGGTATAAATAGTAATAGACATATACTCTTATATATATAATAGAAGTATAGACTAGGTAGGCTATGCATTTAAAAACGCTAATAAATTGATACATTATCAACTTTTCGGCTTCTTATGTATTGATTATCCTAATTCAACTTTTCATATATAAAAATGCATTATTTTATTTTCGGAATACATATGATTTTGCTTGGAAATATGATAATAATTAAATGAATTTATTTTAGTAATCCAAAAGGCAAAAAGATGTTTAATGTTCTTATTTAAAAACACTAATAAATTTATACATTATCAACTTTTCCCCTTCTTATGTATTGATTATCCTAATTCAACTTTTCATATACAAAAATGCATTATTTTATTTTCGGAATACATATCATTGCATTAGTTTCACATTATGTTCATTAGTAACATGCATATGATAATTCAAAAGACACACCAACGTAATTTAGTTTTGCTATCTATTACTAAACATATAGAAGAATATAATTTTATTTTGTTATAATCAACGGAAATATGAAAACAAGTTGAAGTTTAAAGATTGTAATACTAACTAATACAATAATTAAAAAAAACTTTTAGACTATTCATAAAAGATCAATAGTTGAAGAGTCATCCATTTTCTTCATTCAAGTATATAAAGACTAATTTTCTTTTGACAAATGTTTGTTTTTTGCTCTCCATCACTTTTGTAGAGACTGATTCATGAAGAAAGAAAATGTGTCAAGGTTCTAGGGAATGCTATTGTAAGTATTCACAAAATCCATTTTTTTTGTATTTGTGAGTGACTTCTTTATAATCTCTTTTGACTTATTTTTAATAGGATTTATTTTTTATATTTATGTTTGTGTTTATTATTTTGATTTTGATTTTGATTTTGATTTTGATTTTGATTTTGATTTTGATTTTGATTTTGATTTTGATTTTGATTTTGATTTTGATTTTGATTTTGATTTTAATTTTAACTTTTATTTTATAAATTTTCGTTTTTATTTTGATTTTATTTCTTGCTTTTTTCTATTTCTTTTATGTTTGTGAATGTTTCTTTCACTTTTTAATTATTAGAATTTTAATTTTCATTTTTATTTGCATTTTATTTTTTTGTATGTTTTTATATTGATATTGATTTTCTTTTATGCATTAGATTTTTTTCTTTCTTAATTATTAAAGTTTTTTTCATTTTGCTTTAGCTATATTTGTAAGACAATTTACAACTTGGCTTTAAATAAGAACTTGGTTTGAATTATTTTTTTATTTTTTTTCCTTTCAATTATGATTTGATTTCTTTTACTTATTTGTAAAGTTGATTTTAGTTTTATTTCTTATTTTTTTTTCATATTTGCTTTACTTGTTTTTTAATATTATCTTCCTTTTTTCAGTTTGTGATAAAAAATATTTCTTTTATTTCAATTAAAGTTTGATTTTTGGTGTATTTATTTATATTTGGGTTTGATATTGATTTTCATTGATGAATTTTTCAAAATAGTTTTTTTTTATTTTTTAATATATTTTGATTGTGTTCGTGAATGCTTCATTTTTATTATTTTTTATTAAGATTCGATTTCCATATTTCATTAAATTATTTCATCTTTCTTTCTTTCTTTCTTTCTTTCTTTTGTTTTTTTTTCTATTTTGATATTTATTCTACTTTGACTTTGTATTATTTTGAAAAATATTCAAATTTATTATTTATATGTTTCTACTCTTTATTTTTATTATATTTTTGAACTTTTATTTTTTATTGTTTTTCCTTTATTAATATTTGACTTTCATATTTCTGTTTTGATATTGAATTTATTTTTTGTTATTATTTTATTTATTAATGAACATGTCAAAAGTGTCGAGTTGGGCCGAGCAAGTAAAGCCCAGTCACCATCACCAGTGGCCTGCGTATTCTCAATAAACCTGGATCCAACATCATAAGGCCCAAGGCCCAGCAGTAGGGTACGTCGACCTAAGCTCACAGTTCGGCCTCCAAGGTCCCGATCTAGCTTGGTCTGACTCTACAAACCCTTGCATTAATTCGGGTACGATCCATGATCTACTCGACAGTCAGGTCGACCATTCCTCAAACGGCGACCTCGACCTAATCCACAAGTGTCGACTTGACACTTGCCGGCACATTTGGTTGAACTGTTCTCATAATCACATCCCTACAAATCAGGAGCCGTTAGAGACACGTTCCCATAACCAGTAACTGCCGCTGAAATCTCGGAGCACATGTCGCCTCCCCAAAAATACAACCACCATTGTCTATAAATACTTCATCACTACCAAACGGTAAAAGGTAACTGCAATTTTGCTATTTGAATATACTTTGTTCAATACATTTTGCTCTCCCATCATCAAATACTTACTCTCACGCCCGAGGGTCTAAGCCGGAGACACATTCGGCTAGTCGTGAGTTCTGATTTCAGGTCAAGGAGCCAGGTGATCAGTCCTGCCACGTGGAGGAAGATTGATAAGCACTTTTCTTGCGGCATCAATTAAGTTTTTGAATATTTTTATTTGTTGTTGCGTTTTCTTTCTTCTATTTTATTCATACTTACGAATGAATTCTATCAAATTGCTAAGATTACAAAAATTAACTACAATGATATTTGTTAATCTTACTTTTATCTTTAATATTGATTTATATATTTATTTTTTCATATTGTACAAACATTAATGATCTAGAAGTCTTGAGGGAATAATGAGAAAACAAACCACAAAAATATTAACAGATTATGGAGAAAAATATTGTGCCATAACCCTAACTCTAAATACCTCTTTCAAGACTCCATCTATCCCATCATCACATGACATAACAAATGAATTTCATGGTTAGCCTTTTATAAATTTGTGACCTCGCTCATATTTTTTCCCATGACCATAATATTTATAATTCATTCTCATAATATTTTATATTAATAAATTAATTTCAAACTGAAGTACATATTATTTTTAATGGACAAACTTACTTATGATTATTAAAAATATCAAAGTACCCCATGTGTAGCACGAGCAACACTCTAGTGTATCTTTATACCATCTGAAATGGGTTAAAGAAGGACATCTAAGGTTTTGGAGAAGGGTTTGCAACTTTTCTCCAATAGGGGTTGTAGTTCCTACAAAATATTGTAGGATTGAAAGACACAGAGTATATATTGTATCTTCTTCCCCAGTAGTGGTTATTGCTGCACTACCTGGTTCAGTTTTTATTAATTTTTTATGGTTCAAAATTTCTGTTCTTTGAATCTCAATGAGATAATTATCCCACCAACCTCTTAATTGTCATGCAAAACCAGTGGTTATAAAGGACGCTATTGAACTATCACTATTTCCATGTTGTTTACAAACAGTAGAATACATAATGATTTTATGTATTACATCTATTATTTGTTTATCATTTAAGCTATCAATATTCCATTCATAAATGGCTTTTCCTGAATAAGAATTCTGGAAGGGCTCAGGTTTTTCAAAAAGAAGATCTTGAGGCGAAGGCCTCTTGTAATAATATTTATCAAGAGGCTTTGAAGCTTAGATTGGGTTTTCTTCACTTTTATTAGTGTTTAGATTAGCAAACATATCAGTTAATTGATTAATATTACTTATTTTCTCTAAGGATTCTGAGTAGGTCTCAGTCTCAGTCTCATATTGACTTGATGTCCCTTCTTGGGACAGAACGCTAAGATGCAGATCTTTAAGTTTCTGTTCTAATATTTGAACAAAATCATTATTAGTCTCAATTTTAAATCTTTTAATAGAGACTGGAGGTTGAATCATGGGGCACCTGTTTGGACAGATGGAGATGACTCAATTTAATTTGATTGATTTAATTGTTTTAATTGATCAACTATTAATTTTTGTTGATCCATTTGTGTCTCAATAATATTTTTGAGAGATCTTTAATCTTGTTCAAGAGATATAAATTGATCTCCTAAACATATTAAAAAAGTGTTGGTATAATTTTGAGATTTAATTATAACATTTAATTCTTTAATTGTTACTTGTGCAGTTTCGATTTTCTGCAGGTTTAAATAGGCAGTAGCCTCTGTATTTGTATTTAAACAAATTGTTTGTTCAGGAGGAAAAGGTGAATTAACTGTTTCTCCTATTTTTTTCCTCCAAGATTTTTGCAAGACTAATACTTCATTATTAATATTATTAATATAATGTTTTACAAACCATTTAACAAAATAAATGAAATCTTCATTTTTCTCTAAATACTCATAGTATTTATATTTGAAGTCTTTTAATTCTTCAGCTAAGTATTTATTAAAATACCATTGACGAAATTCTTTATGTTCTTCTTGTTGAAATTTCTTATTAAGGAATTCTCTCAATTGATTACCTGCAGAATAATCAATCATTTATATGAAAACTCATTTCTGACTGAGTAGGAGATTGCCTACTCTGGTTTTCGGATTTATAAATTCCTTATGGAATTTTATTCTGGCTTATTCTTATTTCTTCAACATATTCTAAATCTTCTCTTATTTGAGAAGTTGAACGTCTGGCTGACTCATTAGAAATTGTATAAAATTCACTTGAGGTAGAATATATATATATATATATATATATATGTATATATACATATATATACATATATATACATATATGTATATATATGTATTGAACATACCAAAAGTGTCGAGTTGGGCCGAGCAAGTAAAGCCCAGTCACCATCACCAGTGGCCTGCGTATTCTCAATAAACCTGAATCCAACATCATAAGGCCCAAGGCACAGCAGCAGGGTACGTCGACCTAAGCTCACAGTCCGGCCTCCAAGGTCCCGATCTAGCTTGGTCCGACTCTACAAACCTTTGCATTAATTCGGGTACGATCCATGATCTACTCGACAGTCAGGTTGACCATTCCTCAAACGGCGACCTCGACCTAATCCACAAGTGTCGACTTGACACTTGCCGGCACATTTGGTTGAACTGTTCTCATAATCACATCCCTACAAATCAGGAGCCTTTAGAGACACGTTCCCATAACCAGTAACTGCCGCTGAAATCTCGGAGCACATGTCGCCTCCCCAAAAATACAACCACCATTGTCTATAAATACTTCATCACTACAAAACGGTAAAAGGTAACTGCAATTTTGCTATTTGAATATACTTTGTTCAATACATTTTGCTCTCCCATCATCAAATACTTACTCTCACGCCCGAGGGTCTAAGCCGGAGACACATCCGGCTAGTCGTGGGTTCTGATTTCAGGTCAAGGAGCCAGGTGATCACCCCGCCACGTGGAGGAAGATTGATAAGCACTTTTCTTGCGGCATCGCTTGGTTCCATTGTCGGAATCGTGCTTAAGCTTGACCTCGAAACTTTTCTCAACCTACAACAATGGTAACCCTGCACGGGCATGTCTCGGGACGCTTCTGAAGAATTCAATAAAGTGAATGTCAACACCAACGCAGATACCAATGCAAATGCTGAAAACACGAATCTACCTCCTCCCCCACCAAATTGCCCTCATGGTAGAGCAACACGCTCTACCAGTGTTGTTGATGGCAGGGGATTGCCAGATACAAGAAGAGGGAAAAGACACATGGAGGGACAAGGAGCTCCACCTCCTCCTAAGCGTCCAACTGCTCATGTGAATGTTGGAAATAGGGCAGGTCCCTCATCCAACCCATTGAGTAGAAAGGAAATGCTATTGGAGCGAGCCCGCATTCAGCCTAGTTACTGGCTATAGAGGAGGCTGAGAAGGCGGATATAAGATCAGAGAGGGTGGCTCCTTCTCAAATTTCCAACAGGGAGCAGGCCAGGAGTGCTAGGCCTAATGAAATTGTGGGACAAAATGGCGATAACAGGATAGTGCAGCGGGTTCCATCCCTCATTCATGTGCCAAGCAACGACCTAAGGGCTAGCCTCACCAGGAACAGGGAGCAGGAGGCTCAGTCAGATTTGAGGACGCATTTAGAAGCCAACCGAAGCCGACGTGGTTCGCCTGCCAGGACACAGAGATCACAGTCTCATGGGGACAGGAATGGGCGCAGGTCGCCCATAAGAGAAGAAAGGCGCAGGTCGCCACTTGGAGATAATAGGCGCAGGTCGCCATCCAGGGATGAAAGGCGGAGGTCGCCCCAAAGGAATGACAGACATAGATCTCCAGTTCGATCAGAAAGGGCTCATTCTCACTGAGACAGGAGGAGTAGGCAGGTAACTCCCCCCAGGAGCGAAGGACAAAGGTCGAATGCCGTTCCCCCTGCAGGAGATGACAGACCCGACGCTAGGGAATGGTTGTTGATGAAAAAGAAGTTCGAACAATGGGAGGAGGAGAAGAAAAAGGACACTGGAAAGGTTGAACGAATCGACTTTGCTCTTCAACCTTTGTCCAAGGAACTGAGAGATAGTCGACCTCCTGCTGGGTTTAGATTGCCCCTTCTAGAGAAATACTCAGGGACAACCAATGCAAAGAGTCATATAGCACATCTAGAAGCCACAATGTGCTTTGTCGCCAATGAGGACGACAATATGTGTAAATCTCTCATAAGCACACTCACTGGGGCAGCCCTAACCTGGTTCAATGGTTTGGCGGTGGTAGCATCTCCACATGGACGTGTTTCAGGACAAAGTTCCTAGATCGCTTCTCAACTGCTGGAGCTCGAAAGATGACAGTTACCGATCTAAATAACTTGGTGCAAGCTAAAAATGAAAGCTCAATGAGCTACTTCACCAAGTTCAAGGAGATGGTGGATAAGATCGAGGAAGATCTCACTGACAGGGAGGTGATCAATTGCTTCCGGAATGGTATTTCCTCGGCAGACATGGATTACGAACTGACGGTGCGTACAGTTACTACTCGACAGGAGTTGTTCGAGAAGGTTTATAACGTGGCACTAGCCGAGGAGAGAAAGGAAAAGCAGAATGGGAAAGGTCCCAAGGTTGAGGTCGCCGATGACAAGAAAGACTCCAACAAAAATGGAGGAAACAATAAAAATGACAAGAACAGGACTAGGGCGACAGAGAAGGTGCCCGAGGCTTTCACTCCCCTAACGGTGAGTCGAACTGAAATCATGAATGCGGTCGAGCTGGCCCCACCTCGCCCTACGAACCCGTGCAACAAGTTCAGAGAGACAATAGCAAGTACTGTGATTACCACAAAGACACAGGGCATCTCACGGAGGATTGCTTGGGATTGAAACGTATCATCCAAAGAATGGTCGACCAGGGAAGGCTCGACGCATATGTGAAAAGGCCTCAGGCTGGTGGGGGCGAGCAACTAGCAGGTGGACAATAAGGACCAAGGCAACCTAGATTGAACTTGGGAGTCATCACAGAGCAGGCCAGCAACACAGCCATCAAACATAAAATTTTTCAGCTCAACAAGGCCCCACATATGCCTTCAAGGAGAGATGTCAAAGATGATGTGATCAGCTTCTACCCCCATGAGTTGGCAACTAATATGGCGGCTAGGGAGCAAGTTCTCGTCATCCCAGGTCTCATAGATGGATGTACGACGAGCAGACTCCTGGTCGACACGGGGGCCTGTAAAGATATTTTGTTCTACAAAACCTTCCAGGAGATGGGTCTTTCCAACGAGCAGCTTGAAAGGTATGATGGCAGGTTAGAAGGCTTCACAAATCATCGAGTCGACGCTAAGGGGCAGATAGAGCTAGACGTCGACCTAGGCCAGCACCCTTACAGGGTCGTATCCAAGGTACAATTTATTGTGATAGATGTGAACAGTGACTATGTTGCTATCCTTGGTATTCCTGGTCAGGTCGCGCTTGGAATGGTAGCATCAATCCCCTACCAACGAGTCAAGTTTCCTACACCTGCTGGAGTAGGCTGCGTACAAGGCACAACTCGAGCCTACCTGGATCATGTTCTCAGAGAAAGAAAGAAAAGGGAGTTAGAAATTGAGACTGCAGATGGTTACTTAAAGCTGTCCCAATCAGTCACCAAAACTACTCTACTGTCAACAATCACCAATGTGGAGGAGTCGACCTATCGCTCCAATGACGAAGTCATGGTTGAGCCGACACATCACTCTGAAACCACAGCGGTCGATCCAGATGTAGTTATGGTCGACCAAGTCCTCATAGGCGACCTATGCCTCCAGGTCAACAATAACTCGGGGGCCACCACTGATGAGGTCGCAGATAAACTAGATGATATGATAGCTGAAGAAGCTCCACACATGGGGGCCGAGGAGAGACAAAGGGTTAGGGAGATCATCATTGGGACCCTGCAGTTCAGAGAGGGTCCAGAGCTGGAAGCTGTGGACGAGCTAGAATCAGTAGTCACCAACCCTTCCTACCCCGACCAAAAAATTCAAATTGGAAAGCAGCTATCAGACGAAGAGCGAGCAGAGATCATCGAGCTGTTGAAAGAAAGTAACGATGTCTTCGCATGGCGAGTAGAGGACATGAGGGGAATCAAGGAAGAAGTAGCCGTTCACAGGCTTGAGGTCAACCCGACTATAAAGCCCAGACCCCAGAAATTGAGAAGCTTTGCTCGTGACAAGGAAGAGGCCATAAAAGCTGAGGTACAAAAACTTTTGAGTGCAGGTATAATTAAAGAGGCCACTCATACAACCTGGTTGGCCAACGTGGTCATGGTGAAGAAAGCTAATGGCAAATGGAGAATGTACGTCGACTTCACCACTCTAAACCTTGCTTGCCCAAAGGACAGTTATCCTCTCCCTAGAATCGACAAACTTGTTGATTCCATTGCTGGTCATTCTACTCTCAGTTTCCTAGATGCTTACTCGGGGTACCACCAGATAAAGATGCACGAGGATGACATTGTGAAAACAGCTTTCCAAGCAGCTGGAGGCATCTACTGCTATAACATGATGCCATTTGGATTGAAGAATGCAGGGGCGACTTATCAACGCATGGTGAACAAGGTCTTTGCCTCACAAATTGGCCGAAACATGGAGGCCTACGTCGACGATATGGTCATCAAAACAAAGGCTGGACGTCACGTGGTCGACCTAAAGGAAACGTTCGCCAATTTGAGAGCAAACGACATGAAGCTCAACCCCAGCAAGTGTGTCTTTGGACTAGCAGCTGGCAAGTTCCTTGGATTCATGGTGTCCCAGAGGGGTATAGAGGCTAACCCAGAGAAGATCAAGCCCTAGTCGAGATGAAGGAGCCAACCAGTATAAAGGAGATGCAGCGACTTAATGGCAGGGTGGCAGCCCTAGGTCGCTTTATAGCCAAGTCGGCTGAAAGGTCTCTCCCCTTCTTTAAATCATTGAGGGAGACGAAAAACTTTGAGTGGACGGCCGAATGTCATTCGTCGTTCCAACAACTCAAAGAATACCTTGCCACTCCTCCACTATTGAGCAGCCCGACTACTGGTGAAACTTTGTTCGTATACCTATCTGTGGGAGACAAGTCAGTTGCAGCAGTCTTGGTTAGAGAAGAAGAGGGACATCAAAAGCCAGTTTACTATGTCAGCAAGGCCCTATCAGACGTAGAGGGCAGATACTATAATGCTGAGAAGGTCGCATATGCCTTAGTCGTAGCTTCAAGGAAGCTGCGAATTTATTTCTTGGCTCATCCTATTGTGGTGCTCACGAATGCACCCTTGAGAAAAATATTTCACAAGCCAGAAAGTTCAGGTCGTCTACTCAACTGGTCAATTGCCCTCACGGAATTTGACATCGAGTATCAACCTCGAAAGGCATTGAAGGCTCAAGCTCTAGCAGATTTCTTGGTCGAGCTTACGTTCACCAAGGAGGACAAATGAGCAACGAGCTCAAAAGGAGAAAACCAAAGGGAAAGAGCCGTAGTCCCACTCGCCATTACTCTACCCGACGATTGGCCGGAAGGTCTACTCGGATGGGTCAGCTACAAAAAATGTCAGTGGAGCTGGAATTGTTTTAATCGAGCCTGAGTCTGGGACAGTGTATGAAGAATCACTAAGGTTTAAGTTTGATGCATCCAACAATCAGGCGGAGTATGAAGCTCTGGTAGCTGCCATAGAGTACGCTAAGTGCTTTGGTGCGACTAAAATCATGGCATACTGTGATTCTCAACTGATAGTCAACCAGGCTAGAGGCGAGTACGAGGTACTTAATTCCATTCTGATCAAATACTGCGACATGGTGAAAGAGTTGACAAAAGACTTAGAATTCTGGGAGATCCAAAGGATTGGTCGAGAGGACAATGAGTTAGCTGACTTACTCTCAAAGTTAGCTACATCAGACGAGCCACATGAAGAGCCCATCTCTTACCTTGAAAGCCCAGCTTATGAAAGGGTTAAAATTCAATGCATAGAAGATCCCTCAAGAAATTGGGTTTATGAGAAGTGCTGGATCGAAGAAATGAAGGCGTACCTAGAAAGTGGCGAGCTGCCTGATGACGAGAAGAAAGCTCGAGCTATCAAAAAGAAAGCTCCGAGGTACGTCATTCAAGGAGGCGAGCTATTCAGAAGATCCTACACTCGACCACTATTGAAGTGTATCCACCCTCGAGAGATCACTACGCTGATGCATGAAGTACACAGTGGGATTTGTGGTGGACACCCGGGGGCCAGGACTCTAGCCGACAAGTTGATCACTTTGGGGTACTACTGGCCACACATGAGAGCAGATACCCATGACTTTGTGCAGCAGTGTGACCAATGCCAAAGATTTGCCAACCTACCTCATGTGCCTACAACAGAGCAGACTCCCATGATCGCTGCTTGGCCCTTCGATATGTGGGGCGTCGACTTGATTGGACCCTTCCCTCCCGCCCGGGGAAATTGCAAGTATGTGATCGTTGCCATTGATTATTTCACCAAGTGGGTCGAGGCCAAGCCATTAGCTCGTATCACAGAAGAAAATGCCATCAACTTCATTCATGATTTCATTTGGTGTCGATTTGGTTTTCCTCGAGCCATAGTGTCTGACAACGGCCTGCAGTTCTCCAGAGCCTTCGAAACAGAGATGAATCGGGTAGGAATCAAACATTGGCAATCTTCTGTCGCCTATCCTCAAGGAAATGGGCAAGTCAAGCGAATAAACCGGTTCTATCTGCACTCAAGACAGGTCTCGTAGGTCGACGCAATAACTGGTTGGACGAACTCCCCCTTGCTCTTTGGGCAGTTCGCACAACCACTCGGGGGCCTACGGGGGAAACCCCATTCGTTCTCACATATGGATCAGAGGCCATGGCACCTGCTGAGCTCAGATTTCCTACTGCCAGAGTGACATTCTTTGATCAAGAGCAGAATGATATCAACAGATTGATCGACTTGGACTTAGTCGACGAGAAGCGAGATACGGCTTATCTTCGAATGGTTAACTACAAGCAGCGGACTAAAAGTTACCACGACAAGAAGGTGAAGGCCAGGTCATTCCAAGTCGGAGATCACGTGTTGAGAAAGATCGAGGCAATAGGGAGAAGGACCCAACAGAACAAGCTATCTCCTAACTGGGAAGGTCCTTACATAGTTACTCGAGTCATCAAAGAAGGAACCTACATGATAGCTCATCCAGATGGTGAAGAGTTGAAGCATCCATGGCACGCTACTCACCTCATCAAGTACTACTTCTGAAAGTTCAGGTCTACTACTCAGTTCAGGGTTGAGGCAATTCCCAAGATTGAAATTTGTCATAGTTCTAGCTTTCCATTGATGTAAACGTTTCCCTACTTCAATAAAAAGCGCAGTTTATTCGACCAAACATTTTGTTACAACTAACCCCAACAAGCTCGACTCTTAGTCAGCTTTGTTCTAACGAGCTCGATTCTTAATCAGCTCCGTTCCATTAACAAAGCTCGACTCTTAGTCGGCTTAATTTTAGCAAGCTCAATTCTCAATCAGCTTTGTCTACTTAACAAGTCCGACTCTTAGTCGACTTCGTTCTAACAAACTCGACTCTTAGTCAGTCTGTTCTAATTAGCTCGATTCTCAATCATCTTACTCCTAAAAACAAGTCCGATCCAGGATCGACTTCGTTCTAATTAGCTCTACCCTTGGTCAGCTTCAATAGTTTGAGCAGGTTCAACTCATAGTCAATCTCTTTCGCAAAAAGTTAAACAAGTCTGAGGTCGACTAAATCAGCAAAAATCAAGCCGCTTCTAAGCTTAAGTTGTCTCATTCATCCTATCCTATCTAGCTCGACACCTACATGCTAACATCAAAAGCATAAAACATACAAGGGTATGGAGTCGACTACGATTAGATATAAACAAGTCTCCCAAAAGCGGGCTAAGACTTGCACAAAATAAACTTACATGTTTCTATGCCTCCCAAAAACTGGGCCAAGGCATTCAGATAATTTCAGAACAAAAAAGCAAAATATTGTTTGGGACTTGTTCATTACAATTCAACCAAATAACTCAAGAGTCCAGGCCAGCATCGATTTGGTCGTCAGTAGAAGCTCAACCTTCCCCATCATCTCCTTATTGCTGGGGGCCCAGAGGTTTACCAGATTCAGAGTATACCTGCTACTCAGGTTCTTCTTCCATGGTGGCGGCGTCCTCAAGTTCTTGCAAAACAACATCAAAATTTCTCTCGACAATTGGAGGAGCTTCCCATTTCTCACATCCATCCTCTTGGTCCTCCTGGGCGATGAAGGCCAAATCATTCTCAAGATAGGGAATAAGTGAGTGTCCACCACGGGCCATCATGTCGTATTGGGCTTCAGAGAACCAACGAGCTAACTGCTCGAGGGTGACTTCAGCAGTTGGATCCACCAAAGCCCGACGCGCCATGTGACGTTTACCCACCTCCAGAAAGTCCTGGGCCTTAGTGACAATAGCATTATAGAACTCATCTCCACCCTTAAACTTCTCAACGGCATCAGGGCCAGCCTTCTCCAGATCCTCCTTCCATTTAGCTCGAGCAGTGTTGTGCTCTTCATTGAGGTTTGTCAAAAAGGAATCTTTATCTTTGAGAAGCTTGGTGATAGTGGTGAGCTTGACCTTTGTCTTCTCATGAGCAAGACGCTCAGCATCTCTTTCTGAGGTCACTTCTCCAATCTTGGCCTTAGCAGCTTCCAGATCTTCCCAAGCCTTTTTCTTCACCAGCTCTTGGGCATCGAAAAAATTGTCAAGATCATTATACTTTTCTTTCAGATCGGCCAACTCTTGTGCTTTCTTGGAGTAATCTTGCAAGGCCTGCCTCTCCCTCTCAATTGAGGCCCTCCAAGAACTCTTAACCTGCTCGACCATGGTGAGGTTCTACATTTAAGGGGAACCAGGGAAGTGTTAGCTCGTAGGTCAAGTTGGTTAAATAAAAGAACAAACGACTAGACAGAAGGGGAAAGTAAAAAACTACCTCACATTGCACCATCCCAGAGCGAGCTGAGAACTCTTCAGGGGTAATCCCCTTATCAGCAAAATGAGCTAGGAGGTCAACATCGATGGCCCTCCTAACCACGACCTGGCCCAAGCTCATATCCGGGTAGCGTCGGCTCAAGCTATTGACCCCAATGAGAGGGGGCACATCACTCAGCCTCCTCATTTGATCCTCGAGGGACTCTTGGTTGGGGGGAGAAGGAGCTGGTGGAGGAAGTTGACTCGAGGAAATAGACTTCCCCTTCCCAGATCGCAACCTCTTACTCGTCCTCAGGGGTTGATCATCAGCATCCACCTCCATGTCATCATCCTCGATATCTACAACATTCAAGGGGCTTGCCCCCGCTATCTCTGCTCCAGAGGTCGCAACATTGGCATCCTGAATTGGGTCGGAGCTCAGGCTTGCTCTAGCCGACCTGTTGGACTCGTCACCTCCTTCATTGACATCTATAGATTGAGTACCACTTCGCAAGGGGTCATCTTCTTCAATCCCCTCCATGGGCACCATCCTCACATTATCCTTGGACAACGAACCAGTTCTCCTCTCTGCTTCTCTCTACCTGTTAGCTCGAGCATTGGCAGCTCCATGAGCCTTCTTTGCTTTCTTCTTGTCAGAAACGCCAACAATGCGTCCCATATTTGCTTCTTGTTCGGGAGTTAAAACTGCAACAAAGCCAAAATAGTAAAGTGTTAGATCGACATACGAAAGTTCTACATACGAGCATAAGTTCTATGTACGAGCAAACTATGTACGACTTAACATCTTATATGCGATTTAACAAACGACAAGCTAAGAGAAGAGCGTACAGTACAAAATAATTCATTATGCTGTCAGATCAACATACAGGCTACGAGCTAATCATGGGCAATCTAATTGTTCTACATACGAAGGTCTATATACGAGCAAGCTATACATGCAAGTTAACAGATAAAGGGCAAATAAAGGAAAGCTGAACAGGGATATCTAACCATCAGCATGCTCCCCATTGTCCTTGTAGAAGTTGGCAGTCTTTTTACAACGTTGACATTTATCTCCAAATTTGCCCAACGCATGGGTAACCCAATCAGGATAAATGGTGCCCCTTCCAACTGGCACCAAGGGTTGTACTTCTCCCTCTCCAGCCATCATTCCAGCCTGGATGAAGTTGTACTTGGTAGTAAGCAGACTCTCCCAACTGATGGGCCCTTTGTCAGTTATTCGACACAACTTCTTATATAAATCGAAATGCCAGTGTGGCTCCCAATAGTCTCTCTCATCCATGGTTTCTGTTTCATCATTGGGCAAAGGAAACTCCCATCCCAACCTACTCTCTACCACCACTACGTGGGAGTTCCAACCACTATGCTTGCCGGGGAGGTTCATGAAGAGTTTGGGAGATTTGGGTTTAGAAGGTGTACTAATGCTCAGATCCTCCCCACTATACTTGATACAGAAGAATTCCTTGAAGACCCTCATACAGGGTTCATATCCTAGAAACCTACACACCATAGCAAAGCATACCAGAACCCTACAAGTATTGGCTCCGAGCTGAAGGGGTAGTGCATTAGCACACTCTAAAAATTCGTTAATAAAGGGATCAAGGGGCAACCTGAGGCCAGCTACGAATTGTCCATAGAAGAAGGCTACTCTAGTGGCATCCTTGGTGAAGGTCAACCTAAACAGTTTCATAAAATCCTTCTGAGTATAGATGGTCACTCTATAGTCCTCCTTACTTACTTCACAAAAATCCCAGATCAAGCTATACCTAGAAGGCAAATTTTTCTTTCCACGCAACGGCCCTTGAGGAATATAACCTCTCTCATTCTTCCCAGGCACAGCTGAATCATCAAATGCGTCCACAATTCTGGGACCTGAAGAAGTTGAGGCAGCATTTCCTTCCTGAGTTGTCATATCTGTACAAGAAGAAGGAGAAGCAGGGGAGTCAGACCCATGAGCAATTTCAGTTGACCTACCTAAGGGCGACCTAGACTCCCCCGGAAAACCTATTCTGTTTCTAAGGAAGGAGGGTTTATGGACATCCCTAACATAAAACAAGGTGATGTGGTCGAGCAGTTCGTGAAATAGATGAAAAGTGACGATATTTGAGTCATCAATCACTAAATTTTCAACGTCCCCTACAATGGGCAACCCTATCTCACTGAAATTCAACTCCCACCTGGTCAAGATGGAGGCACATTCATCCAAAGACATTTCTCTCCACTCACCGTTCGCATTTTTGTACACCCTACGGTTAACAGTACAGTACCCGTACCAAGCTCCTGGTTCACTACGGAAGGTTCTAGCCATGGCGGAAACGAAAACAGAGCATAAATTGAAACCCTAAAGCAAGAGTACAAGAGAAATACCTCAATTGATTGCAGAAGGGGGAGTCGTAGCCAAAGACGCAAGCTTGGGTTAAATCCTGGAGTTGCTCCGCAATTATCGCCAGAGATGAACAAGAGCTTGAAGACGGTAAGAATTCGAATCAGAAAAGGATTTTGGGTATTTATATTTTCCCAAATTTGGAAGGGAAAAAGGAAATTCAAAATTGATTTTCCGAAATTAAACACTGAAGCGGTTTTCGAGAAAGACCACCAAGCGTCAAAACAGTAATGATGACCAAAAAATGGCGCTCGTTCTGATCTGACCGTTCGACGTCAACGTCCAGGATCGTGCCACGTCATCTCGGGTCGACTAAACTTCAGAGCGAGTAACGACCTGCGAGTAGCAACAATTCTCATCAAAAACTTTCTTAACTTCCAAGTCGACAAAGTCAACTCGAAAGTTGGGAGTCACTGAACATACCAAAAGTGTCGAGTTGGGCCGAGCAAGTAAAGCCCAGTCACCATCACCAGTGGCCTGCGTATTCTCAATAAACCTGGATCCAACATCATAAGGCCCAAGGCCCAGCAGCAGGGTACGTCGACCTAAGCTCACAGTCCGGCCTCCAAGGTCCCGATCTAGCTTGGTCCGACTCTACAAACCCTTGCATTAATTCGGGTACGATCCATGATCTACTCGACAGTCAGGTCGACCATTCCTCAAACGGCTACCTCGACCTAATCCACAAGTGTCGACTTGACACTTGCCGGCACATTTGGTTGAACTGTTCTCATAATCACATCCCTACAAATCAGGAGCCGTTAGAGACACGTTCCCATAACCAGAATCGCGCCGAAATCTCGGAGCACATGTCGCCTCCCAAAAATACAACCACCATTGTCTATAAATACTTGACACTACCAAACGGTAAAAGGTAGCGCAATTTTGCTATTTGAATATACTTTGTCCAATACATTTTGCTCTCCCATCATCAAATACTTACTCTCACGCCAGGGTCTAAGCGGAGACACATCAGGCTAGTCGTGGGTTCGATTTCAGTCAAGGAGCCAGGTGATCGGTCCCGCCACGTGGAGGAAGATTGATAAGCACTTTTCTTGCGGCATCATATATATATATATATATATATATATATATATATATATATATATATATATATATATATATATATATATATATATATATATATATATATATATATATATATATAGTGTTTAATGTTAGTTAATATACAAATGTGTAAATGGATATGTGCACATCTGTGCCCACATCCTAAATAGCACACAAACGAAGAGACTTCCTTAGGAAAGAAAATCTCTCATGATTTATTGTCTTGGTAAATATATCAGCCAATTAATTTCCAGTATAAGTAAATTCCAGAAACACAATTTTTCGTTCAACAAGATCCCTTATAAAGTGGTGTCTAATGTTTTTATTTTTGGTTCTGGGGTGTTGGACATGGTTCTTAGATATGTCTAGGGCACTTTTGTTATTACAGAAGGCAGTAAAAATAATTCTACTTAATCCATAATCTTTTAGCATCTGGTTTATCCAAAGTAACTAAGACAACAACTTCCAAGTGTAATATATCCAGCCTCAGTTGTGAATAAGGACACACAGTTCTGCTTCCTACTATACCAAGAAACAAAATTGTTTCCTAGATAAAAACAACCACCAGTAGTGCTATTTCAATCATCAATATTGCTTGCCCAATCTAAGTCACTATATCTTATTAACTTAGTGTTTATATCTTTGGAATAATGCAACCCTAGTAGGGATGGCAAAAAATCCGAACTCGCCTTGAATCCGAAAAGACCCGCCCCTAATAGGCCGGGTTTGGGATGCAAATTTGAAAACCCGTCGGGTTTTGGAGGGTTCGGGTTTGCCCCGACATGCCCCGAACACCCCGAATATATAGTAAATTACTTAAATGCCCTTATCATGATTCTAAGAGACTAAGACTTTTCTGTTATGTTATACTTATACATCATCTTTTTAGAAAATTAGAACTTAGGGTTCATTTCCTCTTCTCACTTCCCAGTTCCCAGTTAGCACCGCAACCCGCAAGTCATCGAAATCCCCCGCATCCGTGAGCTGACGCCATCGCCATCACAATTGCAGGTACTTCTTAACCCCTTTTTCCCTTTTCCTCTTCTCTCTGTTATGTTTGTTTGGCCTTTTTTATATTTATTTTCTGTTCTTTTTTGCCAAACTGAAGATTCTTAAGGTCACAAGTCCTTCCTAATTTGCAATCACAAATAGCTTCTAAAGAAGCTGTGGGAATTAAATCCCACAAAAAATTTTCGGGTTAAACGGGGCGGGGCTCGGGTAAGGCATAACACGGGGCGGGGCAGGTTCGGGCAATGGTATCTCACTGTAGGGGCAGGTTTGGGTAATGAAGAACCCGTCCCGAACCCGCCCCGTTGCCATCCCTAAACCATAGGTTGATAGTCCCACCCATATATTTTATGATACGTTTGATGGCCTTGTGATGGGAAATCTTAGGGTCTGCTTAGTAACTAGCATAGATACATACATTATATATTATATCAAGTCTACTTATTGTGAGATACATCAGACTCCCTATCATGCTTCTAAACAGAGTTTGGTCAAACTTTTAACCATCTTCATCTTGACTAAGCCTTTGATAGGAGCCCATGAGAGTCTTAAGGTGTGAGGAGTATTCAAGTGAGAACTTTTTTCACTAGGTTCTTGACATATTTGTACTGAAAAATGAACATCCCTATCATTCTTAATTCAGGCCGAGACCCCTCCAAATAGTCTCACTCAGGACAAATACCTCTAAATTATTCCTCACATGTTGAGGCCTCTCCAAATTGTCCTCATAATCGAACTAGGATTTCCTTGATTTCCACTTGGGATACGTAGGAATCATATCAAAGGGTCCAGCCGTTCGACCATTTTGGTCGTTTATCTCTCCCTCCCGATGAGCGATCCAGATTGGGATTCTTTTTT
Organism: Adenophora triphylla var. japonica; assembly: GCA_022495995.1. Taxonomy (NCBI): domain Eukaryota; kingdom Viridiplantae; phylum Streptophyta; class Magnoliopsida; order Asterales; family Campanulaceae; genus Adenophora; species Adenophora triphylla. Next base: position 195,915 of record JAFEMH010002972.1, on the reverse strand, counting down.
ATTGACGACCCCACTTCCTTCGTAAGTGACGTCACCGATGGGCTTCTGTAAGTACCCCAATCCGGACCGCTCTCCATACAAACATGTGGGAAGGACACTGTCACTTATCCATAATCACACAGTCCCGTGACTTTCCAAGCATTAAATTGACCAAACAGAGCAAGGAAGGACCTTTAGTACATTAAAAACATCAGAATGACCTCGCAGGAATAACAAAAGTAAAAAAATACTAACTTTACACCTTGGTCCGCACGGACTGATAGGGTAAAATCTCACTTATAATAAAAATACCTCGCAAGTACACGAGTTATCGTATTAGTAATATACACTTGGCAAGGGTCAAATCCATAGAGACTTGTCTATTCACAATTCGACTTCCAACAATAAAACAAGAAGTTAATGATTTGGGTTTTGGTTTAATTAACTACTAAAACTAAACAAAGCAAGTAAAATATTACCAAATTCCAAGGAAAAAGGATGTACGAAATGGGATTCATGTATATCGCACAATATGCCAATTAATAATACAATCAATCATAGTTGGGGGTTCATCCACTTTAGTAAAATTGGGCGTCCACACATGCACAATTTAGTATTATACAAATATTAGGTTTTCGGCAAATTTCACTTAATATTTAATAACCCATTAAACCCTAGGATTAAGAACCTATAATTTTGGTTTGCAATCACTTGTCAAAACCTAGATTATATTCATTCAAAAGTTTGACTTGCATGAATCGAACAATCACTTGTCAATTACACACACAAATTTAGTTTAAAAACCAATCACATCTACACATGTGATTGTAGTTTAGAAAACATAGATAAATAACACTTTTGATGAACCCAACCTTTGATTGATCACAAGATTAATTAAGAAATAAAGAATTGATATACATTACATCCAGTTCGTAGAACAATAATAATTAGCCGCTCATTTCCATGAAGAATATCAACAAACCTTCAATAAATTGTATAAACCTTCTATGGAATTCTTAATATAAATCTTTGTATATCTTGTTTACAACCAAAGAATTATGTTATTAGAAGGTAAAAGATCTAAAACTATGGCTAGAAGTCTTCTATATATACTAGGGAGAGAGACAAGGGTCAAAAATTAGGAAAATAGGGCCAAAAACCAAGTTTGAATAGAATTCTGCAGATCTGTCACGGAATTACTTTGAGACTGATTTTAGTGACGAAATGGTGGGGGCGGGCGCTCCCCTTCCTTGGGGGCGGCCACAACCAATTTCCAGAAATTTTCTGCCTTTTTGGAGTGGGCGCTTGTGCGCTCCCATGCATTGTCGACTTGTACATTGCTGGACGAACTTTCGGAGGTTATAACTTTTTCATACGGACTCCGATTGAAATGTGCCATATATGGTTGGAAAGCTCTCAACGAGTAATATCCAATGGTAATGATTTCTCTGGTCATCTTCAACTTTTTCCTTCTCGAATGTTTATTCTTTCCTCCTTTGCCTCTTCATGTTTATTGTTCCTTTTCGAATCCTTTTATATCATGTTGCGGGACTTTATCCTTTCATTTTCTGTACTTATAAACACTCTAAAAAGACATCAAATAACCTAAGGTTTAGTGCAAAATAGGTTTAAATATATATCATATGGATGGGTAAAAACACATCTATCAAATATCCCAAAACTTATTTTTTGCTCGTAATCGAGCAAAACAAAACTAAAACAAAATAAAACTACTAACTAACTAAAATAAATAAATAAATATTTTTGATATTTTTAATTACATATAAAAGGTTGTTGGCCAAACAAAGTCTCAGATTTTTACACATACATAATCTACAAGTATTATCATGAACATGAGATTATATTTACATAGATGCATCTAAATTACAATTCTCCACCACATTATGATATCATGAATGAATTAATGGGAGATCAATGTTACCAAAATAAGATATTTTACAGGGTCACTTGCGTTATACTCTAAAGATAATAGATTAAAGTATAATGACACTCATATGAATGCTTAAACACAATTGTCAACCCAGCTACTCTTTAGGGATCAAATATGACTCTATGGCTTTTAATGTATCGTGAATTTCGCGGGCTAGGATCACGGTTACAAATGAAGGTAAGGATATACGAATTCAAGCAAGTGAAACTAAGAATTATTCAGCATACATTCTCACTTTTATCACTACGCTCCATGCCAAGCCATTTATTCAACCCCCAAACTTATGATTTTGCATACTTCACACATGAGGTTGATCACCTTTCTTTCTTTTGATCACTTTCCACTTCAACATTAGAGAGGGCAAGGCTTTCTTTTTAGATTTTTCTATTCTCTTGCTTTGCACATATATATCACGAAGAATATGCATTCAATATTTTTGCTCAAACCCCTCTTTTTAGTACATTCATAACCCTTTTTCTTTCTTTTCATGACCACTTTCCACACTTGATTTTTCAAACATCACCCACACTTCCCAATTATTCCCTAGTTTTACTTTCTTCAAAAAGGTGAAAAATAATGTATACGGGGTAGAATAATGTAGTTCCAAATGAAGGCGAATGGCGGTTTAGGATAACCTCCCACTTTGTGAGAGATTTCATTCTTTTTCAAGCTCAAAATGGGTTCTAATGGAATCTTTTTATAAGTGACGAGAAATTTAAAGGCTCACAAAAGGGTTCAAAGAAAATAGCCATATATCACTTTCCAAGTAGCCTAATTGATGTGTTATTGAAAATCATGCAAACATGTTTTAGGGTCTTCGAGAATGCCAAAGTGATTCTATAAAGGTCTACTAAATTGGTAACAATGATCAAGAAAAATAATTTGGAATTGAAGGGTGAAGTATTCATACTTTACATGTTTCAATGCACTTATATCCCCATATTTATAATAACACTCAAGATTTTAATTAAAGCACACTCAAATCATCATACACTTTAGCCAACAATCCAAAATATGAAACAAAAAAAAATTTAAAATTTTTCTATTTTTTTTTTTAGGGTGACACTATATATACTTCCATATAAACCCACAAACTCGAAGATATATCTACCCCTAAACTCAAGACATGCTATGTCCTCATAGCATAAAGATTAATGCATGCCTTGAATTCAAAGGATGATATGACAAAACAAACAAATAATATAAAGCAATAAATACGTACCCAGTTGAGTTGTCTCCCAATAATCGCATTTGGTTAAGGTCGTTAGCCCGACCGTTGCCTCCGTTTGGACTTTATCTTCCATCCTTTGGCCCACTTTGCACTTTCGCGGGTTTTTATTTTCAGATTAAGTCTCATATATATTCTCCTTTTTATCAAATCATTTAGCACTAAGGGGAAATTATGACATTTACGTTTGAACTTTTTCACTTGTGGCCTCTCACCACCTTTTTCATCACAAGGAGAAGGTACAATAATTATAGTCAAGTTTTCATTTAAATTGATAAGGGTTTGAAAATTCTCATCCGCATTGTGAACCTCCTCACCATCCATCTTCTCCCCACCATATAGGGCCAACTCAATCTCATCACAAACTTGTTGTGAATTTGGTGATACCCCGTTGCAATCTAGACAAAGAAATCAACACACTCACAAGCACAATAAAGGAAGAAACACACACACAAGAACACAAGAATTGTTTACCCGGTTCATTCAACACATGAACTACGTCCGGGGGCAATTGCCAAGCCAATATGTTATTAGACTCCTTCTAATATGTTGCTACAATGAGTTCTAGGTCGAATCTATGTTTATATAGTTGTACAAGGAAGCCCTAAATCAATATTAAGAAGAGATCTCATCAAAATAGGAAACAAATAAAACAGCTGCTGGAAACTCGGGCTTAGCGTGGCCGCCCTCAAGGCCTGCGCGGCCGCCCTCATTGACAGAAGCTTTTGCCTTCACGAAAGAACCTCCAGCGCGGTCGCCCTCACCACAGCGCGGCCGCCCTCCTCGACAGAAGTTCCACCGACGATTTTCCTCCTTGATCTCACCAACTCCTCCGACTTAGGCTCCTCTTCTTCCTCGTAGTTTAGGACTCCAATCCCAACAATCTCCCACCGGAGACTAAACTAAATAAGCATAGAAACACCCATCAACTCCCACCACAGAGTAAAGACCTTCGAACACATTCCCCCCCCATATTGGCTTGACACTACCGAACCTCCGCTCAAGTACTAAGGCGAGTTGAAACCAAGCGACGTTTCAACCTCTCCGTGTTAGATTGTTCTTGCCTCCCCAAATCAGCTTCTACCTTGATTTCTCCCCGCAAGTCTAACTTCGCCTTCTCCCTCCAGACCCACCTTCCTCGCAATGCTTCCCCTTAAAACTTGGACACACCTTGTTTCTTGCATCGTCTATTTTCGGTCTGAATACGCTCTTTGTTAGGGCACTTGGACTTCCACACCGCGTTGATCAACTTTGTGTCCCCCCTAACATACCGTTTCTTGATGTCTCCCCTTTTCACACCAATAGGCCGGTTCTTTAGCCTCTTGCTCCCCTTAACCCCATGAGCTACCACCTTAGCCCCTTTTGTGACTTCTCAAGAACCACCAATGAAAGACACACCATACCCTTCACTGTCAAGTTGTCCCACAAAAATCACTCTTCTCCTCAAATCCGGAACATGCATCACATCGTGTAGTTGTAAAACAGCCCCGTTAGGTGTCTTCATCATCACGTCCCCCTTACCTTTGACCTTCAATGGCTGACCGTCACCAAGATAGACAACCCCAAAGTCTCCAGTTTTGTACCGCTTCATTGATTCTGCATCCCCACTAGCATGACAAGAAGCTCCAGAATCCAACACCCAATCTTCACCCGACTGCTCCTCTCCTAGGATTAATACATCTCCACCATCATCCACCACGTGTGCACCACCATATTTACCCGGACAGTCATAACTGATATGACCTAATTCGCCACAATTGTAGCACTTGACCTTTTTCCCCTTTTTCGATCTTCCCCTATTTCTCTCCACCCTAAGTGCAGCCCCATCTACGGAAGATTCTCCCCTTTTCTCTTTCCTTCGCAACTCCTCTTGAAGGATGAGATCTCTAACCTCCGTATACACCAATGTTGTTTTCGACGTACTTATCATTGTGACAGTAACCTCCCAACTATCAGGCAATGATTTTAGTAGAAAACAAGCTAGCACTTCATCGGAGAAAGTAATATCAACACTTTTCAATTGGTCCACCATACCTTTGAAATTGCCGATATGACTTGCCGCTGTCTGCCCCTCTGACATCTTCGCATTCGCAAACCTCTTTATCAAATGCACCTTATTGATATTCGACGGCTTCTCATACATGTCTAACAGCGTTTGTAGCAACTCCACCGTTGTCTTGGCCTCCATAGCGTTCCGTGCAACGTCGTCGGTTAGAGCACTCCTCACTGCTCCTAACGCCTTCCGATCTAACGTCTCCCAATCATCTTGTGACATGTCTTCGGGCTTCTCCTTCAAGGGTTTATGAAGATCCTTACAATAAAGGTAATCTTCAATCCTTGTCATCCAGAACGTGAAATTCACACCGTTGAATTTCTCGATTGAGTTCTTCATCTGATTGCTTCACCAAAAAATCCCCAAGAACGCGATTCAAAATTAATCAACTAATGAAAAGATTTTGAATCCTCCGAACCAATGCTCTGATACCAGTTGTTGTGAATTTGGTGATACCCCGTTTCAATCTAGACAAAGAAATCAACACACCCACAAGCACAATAAAGGAAGAAACACACACACAAGAACACAAGAATTGTTTACCCGGTTCATTCAACACATGAACTACGTCCGGGGGCAATTGCCAAGCCAATATGTTATTAGACTCCTTCTAATATGTTGCTACAATGAGTTCTAGGTCGAATCTATGTTTATATAGTTGTACAAGGAAGCCCTAAATCAATATTAAGAAGAGATTTCATCAAAATAGGAAACAAATAAAACAGCTGCTGGAAACTCGGGCTTAGCGCGGCCGCCCTCAAGGCCTGCGCGGCCGCCCTCATTGACAGAAGCTTTTGCCTTCACGAAAGAACCTCCAGGGCGGTCGCCCTCACCACAGCGCGGCCGCCCTCCTCGACAGAAGTTCCACCGACGATTTTCCTCCTTGATCTCACCAACTCCTCCGACTTAGGCTCCTCCTCTTCCTCGTAGTTTAGGACTCCAATCCCAACAAAACTTGCTCATGCCATATTTTCTCTACCTCCTCCATCGGCCAACTTGAACTATCCGTAGGTAATTTATCATTAGAGTCAAGAATGGGGATCTCTTAGACAAAATCCTCTGTTATGTCCTCCAAAGGTTGCTTTTCAGGTTTTAGTTCTCTTTTAAGAGTCATCATTGGAAATTTTATAGACAAAACTCCCTTGTGCTTCCTTCAAAAATTGTCCTCTAGGTGGTGGTAGGTAATCATAATAGCTTGGCTTACAAGTTGAATCATATACTACCTCTTCCCCTTCGCCGTTTATTCTCCAAATCAGAATCGAAGGTTGATTTTCTCGATCTTGTTTATAAGAATTTGGGAACGGCCCAAGTAACGATTGCCAAGATGGGAAGGGGAAGCTCTTTTGCACATGTGAAGAGTACTTAGGAAAATATGTCCTACATGGACAAGCGTTAGCATGAGAATAAGCACCACAAGTAGAACATGCCTCTTTAATAGTATAATTAACAAAATTTCTATTTACAACTAGCCTTGTTAATTGTTCTACTTGTTCAGACAAATTGGTCAATTGTTGGAACAATCTCTATTCGACCAACTCGTCATAGGTGCTAATTCCATACATCCCTCTAGGAGTATGCCACACATTAATTTTATAAGAAAAAAAAATCTAAATACAAAGAATAATTAAGAAAAACAAAAAGAACACTTATTTACAATGTTGAAAATTAAATTATTGACTACAAAACATATTCCCGATAACAGCGACAAAAACATGATGGAGAAAAATCTCACTTATAATAAAAATAACTCACAATTGCACGAGTTATTGTTTTAGTAATATGCACGAGTTAACGATGAGGTGGGGAAGTTGGGGGTGGGGGGTTTGGAAAGCGGTGAGGCGGCAATTCATGATAGGGGAAGGGGCACCGAAATAAATGAGATTGAGATATTTATTTGGTTGTTAATTTTTAATTTCAGCTCTTCAAGTTTTTTGTGAGAATGTTTTTTTTTAGAGTGCGTCTGGGGAGAAACGCGTTTCTCCATCGCGTATGGAGAAACGGGGCTTATTATGTCGCGCGACGTAAGTAGCCGTTTACGGATATCCTTTCTGAAAGCTTACGGATATCGAAGCTTTGAAATAGATATCGAAGGCTTTGTAAAGGATATCCGAGAAACCAAGTATTTTTCCGGATATCCTTTCTGAAGCTTTCTGATATCCGTAAGCTGAAATGGATGTGGAAGGCTTTGTAAAGGATATCCAGGAAAAATATTTGGTTTACGGATATCCTTTTCAAAACACGGCTATCCTTTCCAAAGCTTCTGGATATCCAGAAGCTGATGAAGTGATATCCAGTTTTTGTGGCTAGGTATGTCGCACGACATAACAAGCCCCGTTTCTCCATAAGCGACGGAGAAACGCGTTTCTCCCCAGATTTTGTGTTTTTTTTATTGTTTCATTACAATCTCATTTTATAAATATTTCCTTTAAACCCTGAAAAGAAAAATCAATTTCAAACTAACTAATTCGTTAATTACGTGCTCTGACACATAGGGATTTAATCAGATTTTTAAGAAATTTTGTCAAAAAATCCTTAACCCGCAAAAGATTTTACTCTCTCCATCCCGGCCGAAAAGCCACAAAACTAGTCATGCACGCAAATTAAGAAATGTGATGTAGGAAAGAGAAAAAGTTTAAATGTTGTGAGTATGAAAAATTAAATAGGAGAGAATGAGTGGGAGGAATAGTTAGGAGAGAGAATGTTGTGAGTGTAAAAGTAAAGTAGGAGAGAGAATGAGTGGGTGAAATAGTAATAAAAACTTTCCTTTTTGGGAAAGTGCCTTTTTAAATGAGACGTCCAAAATAAAAATTTGTGGCTTTTCGACCGAAACGGAGGGAGTACATATTACCCCTACTGTGGTAAAAAAAAAAAAGGCCAATCAGACTTTTAAACCCTTGTACTATTATGAAGCTGCGGTTTTAACCATCGTTGTTTATTTTTGGCAATTTTAACCATCCTTCTAATATTATGCAGTCATATTAACCTTATTCCCAAACTCCGTTAAAAAAATCTAACTTTCGTTAAATAATTTAACGAAACATAACAAGATTATAACCTAGATGATGACTTGATTATAATTTTATGCATGTATCGCGGACATATATTTACTCCGTTAAAAAAAACCCCTAGTTTCTCACTCTATGTTGCGCTCTTATCGTTTTTAGGGCTTTTTTTTTCCTCTGACGTAAATATATGTCCGTGATACATGCATAAAATTATAACCAAGTCATCATCTAGGTTATAATCTTGTTATGTTTTGTTAAATTATTAAATGAAAGTTAGATTTTTTAACGGAGTTTGTAATAAGTGCACATGACCGCGTAATATTGGGGTTGCGATTAAAATTGCCAAAAAAACAACGACTGCTAAAACAAAGAGCCTTCATAATAAGCATTTACTAAGGTTTAAAAAGAATCTCTATCCGTCGACGACAACCATGAAGCTTCGACTACGATCTCTCGAAACCAGAGAAACCCTAAGAATTGAAATCCCAAACCCTAGTTCTCTCCTACACCTCAAGCAACTCATATCGCAATCCTTCCCTTCTCTTCCCCAATCTTCTTCCCTCCATCTCTCCCTCAATCGTTCCACCGAGCTCCTCAGCTCTTCGCCGGACGATTCACTTCAGTCTCTCGGCGTTACCTCCGGTGATCTCATCTACTTAACCACAAACCCCAATACGTTTTCCCCTAATCCTGAAACCCTAGCCCCTAACATGAGTTCACGGTCGGTGAGTCGTGGTTTGGAATCTGAGAAAGGGGAAACGTCTAATTTGGGTGGCAAAGTTGCGGATACCCTAGAATTGGATACCCCGAAAAGGAAAGGAACAGAATTCGATACCCAGAAGGAGGGAATTTCAAATTCAGAAGATACCCATGTTGATGAGAAAACCCTAGATTTGGATACCCAAAAAGGGAAAACCCTAGAACTAGATACTCAGGAGGAAACTTCAAATCCTGATACCCATGTTGGGGAAAGTATTGAATTGGATGAGGAAACGTCGGATATGATCGAAGAAGACGTTGTGGAGCCTATGGAAAATGATTCTGCTTGTAAGTCGTTTTCTGTACCAGGTTTTCTCAGGAGAGTTTTTAGTGAGGAATTGGGTGATGATAGTGGTCGTAATCACAAGCTCTTGGTAATTGCGATACATGCTGTATTGTTAGAGTCTGGCCTTGTTGGGTTTGATCCGTCTGCAAAGACCTCCAATTATCGGTTTCCTGTTCCTGAGGAGTGGCCTACAGACTCGTTGAGAATGTCGCTTCAGTATACTCTCCCTGAGATCATCAGAAATGGTGGGGATGACCCTGTTAACAGTCACCATGTTCTCTTAAAGTTTAACAACATTGGGAAGTTCTTTGATGTTTATGGGTCTCTACCTAACGGGACTGGGGCCCATTGGGTGCGCTTAGACGAAGATAGGTTGGTTCCATTCTTGAATGTGATTTGGGCAAACTGTGGTTCAACTGATGAAACTTCGATGGAAAATGGGGTTTTTGGTACATCACCAGAGAAAGAAGTTTTTGAGTTTTGGAGGAGAGTGAAGGATAAGCTTGCATTGCCACTTTTAATTGATTTATGTGAGACGGCTGGTTTCGAACTTCCACCGTGTTTTATGCGTTTACCCACTGACCTTAAACTTAAGATTCTGGAGTTGCTTCCTGGTGTTGATATAGCGAAGGTGGGGACTCTCTGCTCTGAACTGCGATATTTGACTGCAAGTGAGGATTTGTGGAAGAAGAAGTACGAGGAGGAAAAATTTGGCATTGCTGAGCGTTTTGAGGGAATGAAGAAATGGAAAGAGAGATTTAAGAAGTCTTGGGGCATTCGAAAGAGGTTGAAGAATGCATCTGCTAGGCGCCCTTTCTTCCAGCAGGAGAGAAGGCAGCAGCATCCACCTTGGTTTATAGGAGGAAGGATTCCTTTCCCAGCTCGGCCTCATATTATTGGTGGTCCTCGTGATATATTTCCAATGCCCTTGGGCAACATTGATTCTCAAATTCAGCCTGGCATGCCAGGTTGGACATTATTACGCCGTAGGGACACAGTGCCCCACTGTAATCTTGGAGAGCGAGATATCTAGCTGGTAATCTGGAGTTTTGGGTAGGCATGGACGAGTCCGGTGGCTGAATCGATTGAAGGAATGAAGATAGTGTGGAGTATGTTATTATTTACTTGAATGTTAATGTTGGAATTTTCGATGGAGTATATGTTTGACATTTTTATTCATTTAAGAAGTTAATAGTTTGTTGGTTTTTAGATCTTGAAAGCAAATGTTGATTTTCACTATCTAGCTTATGTTTTGTTGCAATGCATACTCATTTTCTGGTAATTAATGTTCATATGCCCTTTACATGTGTTTTTTGTCTTACTGAATGCAAGTGTGGTTAGATCAAGCAATAGATGTTAGTTATTACTACAACTCTTGCTCTTGGATGCAATTTAGGCGGTCAGAGTGTTGAACCATACAAACTTGCACATCATGATTGAAATTATTATGAAAACATTTATCTATCCTGTTTGAATCTTGAAATTCGTTTTTTTTTTTTTTTGGTACAAGAATCTTGAAATTCATGGAAACACGAGACGTCTACCCTTTTAGGAACCTGCTTTAGATTAGTTGAGGCATCAGTGGTGACATTCGGTTTGCTGCATTTTGGCATTCCTTATGGAAAAGAACAAATCATAGAGTCTGTATTTTGGAATTCATTTGACCGTGTTCCAAGTAACTCTCCCATGGGCAAAGACGAAGATGAACAACAAAGGACCAAGGCTAGTAATTTACACCAGTAGAAATAGTAAGTAGGGGAAAGTGCAATTATAGTGTTTGATGAACAACATACAATATTAGCATTAGTTGTTTATTTTTTTTTTTTTGATACCCAGGTTCCCAGCTTCGCCGGACTAATCCTGGACCGCACGGCCCCTCAAGATATGGCGGAGGTAAATCGCGGGATGCGCTACGCATGCGTGGCATACCCTTATACTCCAGCATTAGTTGTTCTTTTGGAGCAAGATTATTAGTAGTAGTAGTATTACTACAATTCAATCCTGTTATTAGTTTCAGATTAATTCAGTATATAATGTGATAAAACAGAGGAAAAATCGGGGCTTTCATTCTTTTTATGAGAATTTCACTGGATTATACCAAGTAATGTGGCTTTTGAAATCGTGCATGTAGATCTGTAATAAGGGGTTAAACGAACATGGAAACTCACAAGTTAAAGATAAATAAGGGGAATAAAGATTACATTTTATTTTATATGATCTTGGTGTCTTGAAATTAATATCTACTCCCTCCGTCCCAGGCACAAAAGTGGTCTTGCACGAAAATTAAGAAAAGTGTGTAATAGATTAATTGTTATGAGTATAAAAAGTGAGATATGAGAGGGAAAGTTGGGTAGATGTTAATAAGTGGATAGTTATTGTGAGTATAACAAGTGGGTCCAATGAATAAAAAATTATTAAAAAGTTTTCATTTTGGTAGTGCCTTTTTAAATAGAACACAAAAAAATGAAAATTTGTATCTTTTCGAATGGAACGGAGGGAATAGTTTACAGGGATTGTTGACTTGAAACGTGTGAAGGGATGAATCCACAACACACCTTCAATGATGAGTGATGGTGGTGGTGGTATTTCTTGTTGGAAATGGGTAACGAAAGTTAAGTTTGACTTGTCGTTGACCTAATTTTCTAACGGAAGTTCGTTAACTTTCAACGGAGTTCGTTATTTGTTAACGAAGTAAGTTACAAAATGTATTCTACATTTAGGGCAGAAAATGAAACTCATTTATTGTCTCAAAATCATTTCCGGGTGAATGAGAAATTAATGACAAAGATTTGTAACTTAACGAGAGTTGTTTAAAGGGTTTTTTGATATGCTCGGCCGAGCAGAGCATAGCAAATTGGCCAAGTCTCTGGACAATCTTGCTCGGCCGAGGCATATGCCTTGCTCAGCCGAGCAGTGTGATTGACACGGCCGTGCGAGTCTCTTGACTCGGCCGTGCAGCTTGGCGCTCGGCCGAGCGAGTCCCTTGACTCGGCCGAGCAGTTCCTGAACAGGTGCCGATTCAAAAGAAAAGTTGTGCCTTTTCAAGGGAAAAGATACAAACCCCTTAACTCTCCTTATATACTTCCCCTCCGAATTTCAATTCATAGATACAGTCATTTGAGCCTCTCTACCTATATTTGAGATAGATTAACCAAGCATAATCATTTCATCTTGTTGCATTAAATTCCTTCAAGTCCAAAGTTCCAAACTTTCCATTGTTCATTAGATTTGTTAATTTGGAGTGCTCCTATTAACAATTAGAAGTCGTTTCATCTCACGTGAAGTTTGTCATCAACCGTAAGCACCTGTGCGGGACAAATACTTCTTACAAAAATTGTGTTAAACATAAGACTCGACTATTTGTGGTTTGTTTTTCAATTTCCGTTATAATTTCCGTTATCTTTCTCTTCCTTCTTTGTTATTTCCTTAAGAAGTCTAACATAAAATACCAACAATCTTAAGAAGTATTTGACGTTTCTTAAGGCGTTCATACAATGTCTAATGAGAAAGACACCTCCGAGTCATCCGGGCTTACTCCCCCTCAAGGCGATGCACCGCTCAAGAATGTTGCACCCGCTACTACACCGTCTCACTCGGTTCATGGTGAGAAACCCCCAAAGTTTACCGGGGTGGATTTCAAGAGATGGCAACAGAAAATGCTATTCTACTTGACCACTCTAAGTTTGCATCGGTTCTTGAAAGAGGATCCGATTGTTGCAAAGGATGATCCCGACCCTCAAAGGCTTATGGTCAAAGAGGCTTGGGACCATGGTAATTTTTTATGTAAAAATTACATTTTGAATGGACTCGATGATGCACTATATAATGTGTATAGTACCGTCGAGTTAGCCAAGGCTTTATGGAGTATCTTGGAAAGGAAGTATAAGATTGAAGATGCCGGGTCAAAGAAGTTTGTCGTCGGCAAATATCTTGACTTCAAAATGGTGAATTCTAAGTTGGTAACAACTCAAGTTGATGAGTTCCAACTTATATTGCATGGTCTTGATGCCGAAGGAATGATAATGAATGATCCGTTCAAAGTGGCATCAATCATAGAGAAGTTGCCGCCTTCATGGAAGGACTTCAAAAATTATCTCAAGCATAAGCGCAAAGAGATGACTTTGGAGGACTTGGTTGTTCGTCTTCAAATTGAAGAAAATAATCGAGACAATGAAGCCAAGGCTACCAAAGGTAAGATGGAGGCAAAGGTCAATCTCGCCGAGGCAAGCACTAGCGGCACCAAAAGGAAGCATTTCGGGAATGCTAAGAAAGGGAAGGGAAAAGGCTCCTCAACGAAGAAGTTCAAAGGAGCATGCTATAATTGTGGCAAGCCGGGCCATTTAGCAAAGGATTGTTGCCACCCAAAGAAGGAGGCGAACAATGTCGATGACATGGATCTTGATTTTGCTGCGGTGATCTTCAAGGCAAACGTGGCAAACTTGGATGACAATCCAAAGGAATGGTGGATAGATACCGGGGCTACCCGCCATATCTGTGCTAATAAGGAGAGTTTCTCTTCTTATATTCCCATTTCCGGAATGAAATTGTAACTGGGAAATTCTGCAACTTCCGATGTTCAAGGCATTGGAAATGTTGTATTAAAGATGACCTCGGGGAAAGAAGTGACCTTGCTTGATGTGCTGCATGTTCCGGACATCCGCAAAAATCTAGTTTCCGGTGCTTTGTTGAGTAAAGCCGGTTTTAGATTAGTTTTTGAATCCGACAAGTTTGTATTAACCAAGAATGGTTTATTCCTTGAAAAGGGTTACCTCAAGAAGGGACTTTTCAAGATGAATGTAATGAATGTTATCCGCCAAGGTGCGAAGAATAAAAATGTTGTTTCTTATGTTTACTTGTCGGAAAGTCCTAGTTTATGGCATGATAGATTAGGTCATGTAAACTTCGAAACTATTAAGAAATTAGTTAAACAATATTTAATCCAAATGCCTAAATCTGATTCAACTAATAAGTGCGAAGTTTGCGTTGAGGCAAAAATGACGAAGTCGCCATTTAATGCCATACAAAGAAACACAACTCCTCTCGAGTTAATTCACACCGACATATGTGATTTAAAACTTGTGCAAACTCGAGGAGGTAAAAAGTACTTCATTACATTCATAGACGATTGCACTAAGTATTGTTATGTTTATCTCTTAAAAAGTAAAGATGAAGCCTTAGGGGCTTTCAAGACTTATAAGAAAGAAGTTGAAAATCAACTTAACTTAAAGATTAAGAAAATTAGAAGTGATAGAGGAGGAGAATATGAAGCTCCGTTTGAAGGACTATGTTGGAAATCCAGCATAATTCATCAAACGACGACTCCATATACCCCTCAGTCTAACGGAGTTGCTGAACGCAAAAATCGTACTCTCAAAGAGATGATGAACGCATTTTTGATAAATTCAGGCTTACCCGACAACTTGTGGGGGGAAGCTATACTCACTTCTAACTATATTCTTAATAAGATACCCAAGAAAGGTATTGACAAAACACCCTATGAGTTATGGCATAATCGTAGGTCGTGTTATAAATACCTTAAGGTGTGGGGTTGTCTAGCTAAGGTTGAAGTACCTAAGCCAAAGCAAATAAAGATCGGTCCCAAGACGGTTGACTGCATCTTTATTGGATATGTCAATAACAGTAGTACCTATCGATTCATAGTGCACAAGTCAGAAATTCCTGATATGAATGCAGGAATGACAATAGAATCAAGGAATGCAGTATTATTTGAAAATATCTTTCCTGCTAAGCATAGGAAAGAAGGTAATTCTCAAAAGAGAACATATGAATCTACAAACGGTCCATCTCAAGTAGAAGATGAAGGACCTAGACGTAGTAAAATGGCAAGAGTGGAAAAGTCTTTTGGTCCTGATTTTCTATCATTTATGTTGAAAAACGAACCAGCTACTGTTAAAGAAGCATTATCTGGACCGGACAGTACGTTCTGGAAAGAGGCTATTAACAGTGAGATAGAATCCATAATGCTTAATAATACTTGGGAGTTGGTAGATCTTCCTCCAGGATGCAAACCATTAGGTTGTAAATGGATCCTTAAAAAGAAGTATAAGGCAGATGGATCTATCGATAAGTACAAAGCGCGGCTAGTAGTCAACGGGTTTAGACAAAAGGAGGGATATGACTTTTTCGATATATATTCTCCTGTCACAAGGATCACATCTATACGTGCTCTTATAGCTATTGCAGCCGTGCATAATCTTGAGATACACCAGATGGATGTGAAAACAACTTTCTTGAATGGAGAGTTGGATGAAGAGATTTACATGGAACAACCCGAAGGGTTTGTTGTTCCAGGTAAAGAGCAAAAGGTGTGTAAACTTGTAAAGTCGTTGTACGGACTCAAACAAGCACCTAAACAATGGCATGAAAAGTTTGATCGAACTATGTTGTCAAATGGATTCAAGATAAATGAATGTGATAAATGTGTCTATATCAAAGGAACATCTGAATCATTTGTAATAGTCTGTCTTTACGTAGATGACATGTTGATAATGGGAAGTACTCATGAATTGATCATGAACACCAAAGGCCTGTTAAAGAAGCACTTTGACATGAAAGATATGGGATTAGCCGATGTCATATTAGGAATAAAGATTTCTAGAACATCAGAAGGAATAGTCCTGTCACAATCCCATTATCTGGAAAATGTACTTCGAAAATTCAATGTCATTAACTCTTCGCTAAGACACCCGTAGACTTAACTCTACACTTAGCAAAGAACGAGGGGAACCGGTTTCTCGGTTGGAGTATGCAAGAATAATCGGCGATCGATGTACTTAACGAATTGTACACGTCCAGACATTGCATATTCAGTGAGCAAACTAAGCAGGTTCACGAGTAATCCCAGTACAGATCATTGGAAAGCACTAATGAGAGTATTTAGATATTTAAAGTATACTATGAATCATGGGATACTTTATAAGAGATATCCATCAGTATTAGGAGGATACTGTGATGCAAACTGGATATCAGACACAAAAGACTCAAAATTCACGAGTGGATATGTTTTCACAATAGGTGGAGGAGCAGTGTCATGGAAATCCTCCAAACAAACGTGTATAGCCAGATCCACGATGGAATCTGAGTTTATAGCTTTAGATAAAGCGGGAGAAGAAGCAGAATGGCTTAAGAACTTCCTGGAGGACATTCCTTGTTGGAATAAACCTGTGCCTGCTGTACTAATACATTGTGATAGTCAATCAGCAATAGGAAGGGCACAGAGCAGTATGTATAATGGTAAGTCTAGACATATCCGTCGTAGACATAATACCATTAGACAATTGATCAAGAATGGGGTTATCACAATTGACTATGTGAAGTCAAATGATAACATAGCGGATCCGTTTACAAAAGGTATAAATAGAGATCAACTGTATAATCTGTTAAGGGGAATGGACTTAAAACCCACAATAAAAGAACTCATAGTGGACACTCAACCTTGAGAATTGGAGATCCCATGCCCTTGGTTCAATGAGACAACCAAGCTATAAGTTCTAGTAGAATCACTTGGAAACAACAACTCGGTTGAATGACCTGGAGATGTTGAATACTCATTCCCAGAACATCCAAGTATAAGCACCTGCAGCAGTGGTGAGGATAAGTTGAGAAAACTTTTAATGATTCCTATACCTACGGGTGGAGTATAGCAGGATACTCCTTATAGTATGAATCACCTATATAAGTGAGAAGTAACTTGGCCGCTTCTAATGTGAACACTTATGAATGAGATACGGTCCAGGGCCGAAATGGACAAAACGTGAGAACAATAACTGTTAGAGCTATTATTATGTGAGTATTGTTGTCTTGGTATACATCATACAGTCACTGGTTCAAAGCGACTCGCTACCAAATGGCTAGTATATCCGATAATATTTCACTAGGGGAGATTCAAATCCATAAGCTATCTATCCTGATGTAATAATGGTTCGCCGAAACTTTTGGACGAAATTGCATACATGCATTAATTGTCATTCATGTGGGGGATTGTTGGAAATGGGTAACGAAAGTTAAGTTTGACTTGTCGTTGACCTAACTTTCTAACGGAAGTTCGTTAACTTCCAACGAAGTTCGTTATTTGTTAACGAAGTAAGTTACAAAATGTATTCTACATTTAGGGTAGAAAATGAAACTCATTTATTGTCTCAAAACCATTTCCGGGTGAATGAGAAATTAATGACAAAGATTTGTAACTTAACAAGAGTTGTTTAAAGGGTTTTTTGATATGCTCGGCCGAGCAGAGTCATTGACTCGGCTGAACAGAGCATAGCAAATTGGCCAAGTCTCTGGACAATCTTGCTCGGTCGAGGCATATGCCTTGCTCGGCCGAGCAGTGTGATTGACACGGTCGTGCGAGTCTCTTGACTCGGCCGTGCAGCTTGGCGCTCGGCCGAGCGAGTCCTTTGACTCGGCCGAGTAGTTCCTGAACAGGTGCCAATTCAAAAGAAAAGTTGTGCCTTTTCAAGGGAAAAGACACAAAACCCTTAACTCTCCTTATATACTTTTCCTCCGAATTTCAATTCATAGATACAGTCATTTGAGCCTCTCTACCTACATTTGAGATAGATTAATCAAGCATAATCATTTCATCTTGTTGCATTAAATTCCTTCAAGTTCAAAGTTCCAAACTTTTCATTGTTCGTTAGATTTGTTAATTTGGAGTGCTCCTATTAACAATTAGAAGTCGTTTCATCTCACGAGAAGTTTGTCATCAACCGTAAGCACCTGTGCGAGACAAATACTTCTTACGGAAATTGTGTTAAACACAAGATTCGATTATTTGTGGTTTGTTTTTCAATTTCTGTTATAATTTCCGTTATCTTTCTCATCCTTCTTTGTTATTTCCTAAAGAAGCCTAACATAAAATACCAACATTTCTTCTATATAGTACTCACTCTGTTCCATCCAAAAATGAATCAACAACAAGATCAACCCTAGTGCCGCAAATGCTTTCACCTAGGGTGGGGTAATGTGGAGTCGGATATACGCAACTTTGCCCCTGTATTAACGCACAAGATTGTTTCCATATGAAAATTGCGTAAAAAATTGAGTTAGTTGCTTGTTGTTCTTTCCGATTGCGCCAATACATACTCCCTCTGTCCCATAATAGCTCACTCGTTTACTGTTGAGAACGGAAAATAAGGAATAATGTTATTAAAGTAGGAGTTGTGAGTGGGTATGAGAGAGAATGAGTGGAGAGAATAGTAAATTTGAAAAGTGTTGTGAGATATGACAAGTGGGTCTCATGAATAAAGAAGTATTAAAAAGTTTACTTTTTAGAAAAGTATGACTTTAAAAAGTGGGATGCCCAAATAGAAAAATGGATAAGGTAATATGGGACGGAGCCCGGAGGGAATATGGTTTAATGTTTGCAGATTTCATTGAAGTGTGATTTGGTTCCGTCTGGGCAAGGAAAGATCACAGCGGATCCATCCGTCGTCACTGCAGACATTTGAAGCTGCCTTTTTTTTGGAACCAGTTTAATGTTTTCTGGCAATCTGAGGAATGTTGAGAATTACATTTTTACCCTTTTGACATGTTAAGAAAATTGCATGTTGACTCTGCCTAAATGTAAGGTTGTCTAATATACAACCATCTTATGGAAATTGAAAGGTCTAAGTTATAATACATCTATGGATTTTGATGGAAATTTTTGTTATTTCTTATTTTTAGGGCTTTTTTCTTTATTTAAGTCTTTACTATGATTTTTTTTAATTTTTTTTTGGATTTTTTCCTCTTCTTATCTTAGCTTTTCCAGTTAACACGACAAGTGTTCCAAATGTGTTTTATCTCCTTAGAGAGCATTTGCATATTTCCATGTGCTGAGCGCCTTTGTGTAATGTTTGTATTTCTACTTGTTGCAATGCTTGTGATGATTGGTTGGACGCTTATTTCTGACTGTTGCAATGATTGTAATGATTGGGTGGAGGCTTATTTCTGACTAAATGCTTTAATTTGTTATATTTTCAACGTCAAATACTTTTCGTGTGGATTTTGTTGGAATATCGTAGTTGTTAGTGTCTAAATTTTACTTGAAAACTCATTTGAGCATCTCAAATCATTGATCGTAAGAACGTATGTAGAAATTTGATTTTGGGCTATCTTTGGCTATTGTTTGGTTTGGATGTCATTTTTTGCTTCCACTTCTTATTTTTCAATCATACTAGTTAAATGATACTTGTTAAATATATTGGGACTTTTGTGGCGGTTAATTTATCTGTTTCAGAGCAATTTTCATAAGTGGGATGAGTCTCTGTTTGTGGAACGCTGTATTCTTTTCATTAATGAGTATATGTAATATTTTTTTAAAAAATACTCCCTCCGTCCCACTTCACTTGACACTAATTTCCATTTTGGTCCGTCCCACCTCACTTGACACTGTCCAAAATGGAAAGTTTTTACACTCACAACACCAATCAAATCACTATTCTCTCCACTCATTCTCTCTCCTACTTTACCTTTTCTACTCACAACATTTTCTTTAATTAATTATCTCTCTTACTTTTTTTTAGTTACCGTGCCCACCTCTTTGGTGCCAAGTGAATCGGGACGGAGGGAGTATATAGATACACATCTATAACATATTACTAATTCAATCACCAGCTGACATCATCAAGGACACATAGCATACCCACATTAAAAATTTTCCCTCCAAAATGATATGCTTACATCATCAATTTATAATTACTTACTTAATTAATTAACTAATCTAATTAATTTAATTGATTGTTACAACATTTACCAAGACTACAAAGGAAGATCAAATGCCCTCAAAGTTTGTTTTGTATTTTTGAAGTGTGAATATTGACCAGCTAGAAGACGAAAAGACCACATAATAATATTTTTTATAATAAAATTGACAATTTTAATTTATCAATCACTTTATAAGTTAAAACAAAAAGAGTGTAAATTTTACAATTTTAATTGACGGAGGAACAAATTTAAGGTGCTCCTTAATAAAATCAATTTTTTCTATTGTTTGATATGAACTGAATTTTCACAGTATTTTATTGAGTTAGTGGGATTATTAAAAATATTTATAATTTTTTTTGAAGTAATATTTATAAATAAAAAACGTAAGGCAAAAAAAGAGAGAAGTAGACGTGTAGATAATTCAAAATGAAGAAGTGATAACTGATGCGTGCATAGTGCTGCATCATGAGATGTGTAAGCTCTTATCACTACGCTCATCTATAACATATTACTAATTCAATCACCAGCTAACATCATCAAGGACACATGACATACCCACATTAAAAAATTTCCCTCCAAAATGATATGCTTACATCATCAATTTATAATTACTTAATTAGTTAATTAACTAATCTAATTAATTTAATTGATTGTTACAATATTTACTAAGACTGCAAAGGAAGATCAAAGGCCCTCAAAGTTTGTTTTGTATTTTTGAAGCATGAATATTGATCAGCTAGAAGACGAAAAGACCACATAATAATATTTTTTATAATAAAATTGACAATTTTAATTTATCACTCACTTTATAAGTTAAAACAAAAAGAGTGTAAATTTGACAATTTTAATTGACGGAGGAACAAATTTAAGGTGCTCCTTAATAAAATCAATTTTTTCTATTGTTTGATATGAACTGAATTTTCACTGTATTTTATTGAGTTAGTGGGATTATTAAAAATATTTATAATATTGTTTTTTTTTGAAGTAATATTTATAAATAAAAAACGTAAGACAAAAAAAGAGAGAAGTAGACGTGTAGATAATTCAAAATGAAGAAGTGATAACTGATGCGTGCATAGTGCTGCATCATGAGATGTGTAAGCTCTTATCACTACGCTCAATACTATCCATTTTTGTTCAAAAAATAATAAAAATAATCCCCATTTTCGGACGAAAAACTTTTAAAAAATATACCCCTATTATACACTAATATTTTTATGGCAAGAGTTTAAAGAAATTTTAAAAATTATGAATTTGATTAAAAAAGAAATTAAGAAACCGTGCATAGCACGGGTGTTAAACTAGTTTTTTAATAAAAACAGAGCTCAAATTAAACACTAGCTGTATAACACTAAAAAAATAAGTGCCAACATAAGAATGGGATATTTGGTTGAGCATTATTATTGGCACAAAATGCTCGTATTGTTTGCAAAATTTTACGAGTCCACCCACAGTCAATGTTAATGTTTATTTTGTGGGTTCGAATTTTAAATAAATTATACTTCAATTAATGACCATGGATTAGAACTGTGGGAACAAAAAATTGTATCTCTAATATTCATGTGGGCTAATTTTATGGCCCACTTCCTCTAAGGCCCACAAATATCTTTTAAACTACAAACTCTATCAATAATAAGGGTATGGGTCTTCTAATTTGTAAAAACTAATCTAGGTCATTGGTAGTTTGAAAAAATATTACTATTGGTTTCGTTTTTTCTCACTTTTTTCATTTTATTAACTTTATTTAATAAAAGGAAAAAATATATCAAAATTACTAAACTATACTCCCTCCGTCCCAGTAATTAGTTCACCATTTTTGGCCCGACACGCAAATTAAGGTGAAGAAAATGTTGTGAGTGTAATAGTAAAATAGGAGAGAGAATGAGTGGAGGAAATAGTAAATTTGAAAAATGTTGTGAGTGTAATAGTAAAATAGGAGAAAAAATGAGAGGGTGGAATAGTAAAGATTATTTGCCAAAAAAGGAGAGGTGAAGTTTTAAATGGGACACCCAAAAAGGCAAAAGGTGAAGTTATTAATGGGACGAAGGGAGTACCTTTTTTTGTGAGTTTTACCATTATACTTATTTTCGTTTATACTTATTTTCGTTGCAAAAAACATATCGAACTCTCTTTTTATTGCACGTAAAGTCACTATCACTAACCCTGATAGATTTTCCCCGTTAAATAATCTCGTACAATTTATGTGATCAAATTTTAAAGGATATTTTAGTTCATTTGGTTTTAAAAATTAAAAAATAAAAATATAAGGCTTAATTATTCTTTAGAAAACTATAGAGGGTAACCTGAAAAAACAAAAAGGAAAAAAGAAACCTTAAACCTAAAATCCCCTCCCCTTCTTCATTGCCCTCCCCCCTCTCTCTCTTCTTCTTATGTCTCTCGGCTCCACCCTAACCCACCGGCTGCCATTCCCCACCCCACCTTCATATTATAAGCTTGCAAGTAATCTAACAAAATTAACGAACAAATAGTAGAATTATAATAGAGAAGAGAGAGAAGAATTTAGGTTGAGAAGCAGAATAAGAATTGAGTTGAGAGATAGAAGAATTTGGGTAAGGAGAGAGCAGAAATTTGGGGGAGATTGATAATATTTTTCATTGATAGTTTCTCACACCATTTACCCCTTTTTTTAACATCGCTAACAATTGAACCGAAATTAATAAATCAGCTAACTACTAACTTGGACTAGAGTAAATTGACTCCTACTACATAACGACACAAACAAAAATACTAACCGATCATCAACGGTCATCTAGTTAACCATTGATCATTACATTCCCTACTCCTTCAAACAATACTTGTCCTCAAGGATTTAACCAGTTCCCTTGGGTAATTAGGTAATTCTGCAGCAATACTCGACCTCTCACTGAGCATAAGAGAAGCTAGAGCCATTCTCCCTGTAGCCATATTTCTGATTAAGTTCAAGCATTCCAAGAAACTCATCCAGCTGTCAATGTTGGATATTCACAGAAAAATTGGCTCTACTAAAACAAAACTTAGGAGGTGCAAAGTCAGCCACTCCACTAACTGAAGCCAGTGGTATTCTGATGGATTGAACAAACAACAATGTCGGAACATTCTTTCTAGGCAAAGGATGTGATTCCACCTCTATGATTTGGTCACTAAAATTCGAATTTCCCGAGGAAGACATTGTTCCCAAATCAATAGGTTCATGTTCCACTTTAACTCCCATAACCAAAAATCTTTGATGGGCTGATACTAATGAGTTGGTTTTATACATTGCAACCTCACATTTTCTACCTAGCAAAGCTCTGTCCTCCAAACAAAAAAAAAATATCCAACAATCTCAATGTGCTTATATTGCATCTCTGGGAAGTGCATCTGCTTGATCACACATAAGATTGCAAGGACTACACCTTGACCCATAGTTGCTCCAACTGGATGTTGATCCATGAAATCTTTAAAGTAAGGAAGTGGTTGACTCACTAAAGCAACTGCATGAATGAACTCACCATTTCCCAATGCAAGAACAAAAATAAAATTGGTGGTGGCTTCAGTACGACAAAAATCAGCAACATCTTATACGGGGCAATAAGCATTGGTAGTATAGTACTCAGTTACAACCCCACGGATGAGAGCAGCCAACAAAACAAAGGCAACATAAGAGGAGTTTGCGTATGAGCCAAACATATCAGATCCCATGTCAGTAATATCCCCACCAGTGTGACATACATTGTCAGCAACTACCGCATGTTTTCTACAGTCATACTCTAGAATGTTACTCACCAATTTGCACACAAGATCAGCTCCAACATCACCAGATTTTGAATAGCTATCTCCTGGATCCTAATAATAATTTTGCAAAATATTCTGAATTAAACTTTCCATCTTCACCTCAAATGACAAATGCCTCACCAAACTGAACTTCTTACTTCGCGTGAGAACTGTGCTATCTTGGAGATCCCACATTATCAATCTGGTAATACTCTTATGCTTAATCTTCCACAAACTCTCGACCTTTGTTTCAAACCCATTATCTTAAACTGGTCTCACATGTCATTTTTGATCCCTCCCACAACTTCTTCATTGCTACAACTATACCATTGCTCAATACAATATTGTATACTTTCCCCTGTGACTTTGCGTGAAGGAGCATTCCCATGTCGACCCAGCTTCCATAATTTTTAAAGCACACATCAGATAAAATAAGGGTAGACAACGCGTCAGAGAACGTCCTGCATGATTGAGGTACCAAACCATTGCCACTGTCAGAATAGAAAGGAAGAATAGTTGTGCACCCAATAACAGAAACAAGTATGCGAAGACCATGCTTCGAACAATAAACACTAGTAACCGCAGCAATATATTCCTTGACCTTGTGTTCCTTTTTAATGCCTCCAGTCTCCAAGTCCCATTCAATAACTCTCAATAACATGAACGTTGACAAACCCATCATTGGTGCATTAATACCAGACCTATGAAGAGCCTTACTCACAATCCATAATGCAGCAGTGATAGAATCCAATCCACTGTGCACATGGTCCCAAGAAATCCAAGCAACGTGATCGCGTCTATTTTTACCTCCAATCAAACTCAAGCTCAGGTTGAAATGCTTCATCAATACATTAACTGCCTCAACCAACTCAGCAGAGAGAGACATATCACTCAAAACCGATCTCAGAGGCAACAAAACATAAAATGTCATACACCCACTAACAGACAAAGAGAATTCATTATCTACTAACCAGAAATATATTGGAGTGTGTATAAAAAACTTAGCATGAGCAGACTTGTAAGCACTTCCACATTCTAATTTCACAACAATTTTGTTGTATGGTTTACTTAAATCATCCACACGAAAACTAACTTCATCACCAGTCCAATCACCATATAAAATTATCATCAACTTGACATCACTATGCGACTTGTACTGGTAGGCAAGCTCCAAAGTCTTCCAATATCCTCCTGGATCCCATAACAACTCAAACAATGACCCCTATTCAAATATTAGAGCATCCAACTGTAGACAAAATGTAGATGTGTCCTTATCCATTCCATCTTCTATATCATACCTCATATTCATGAAATTTTGTCCAAACTCCTTAAATTCAACTACCATTTCAAGAATATAATTACAGTCTACCGTTGCTACACATTTATATTCGACACCTCTTGCAATTACACAGACCATTTGAGACCACCATGGATTTAGTAGTTTAGGGTATGGATGGAAATTACCTGATTGAAGCAATCCTTCCATTTTTTCCTCTAGGACTTTTATCGAGCAGTTGGCGTGCTTTGTTATGGTTTCTTCTCTCCTTGCTTTTTGTTTATCCTTTTCTGCTTCTTGACTAGTGTCCAGTATCTCTCTCCTAGTAATGTCTTCCAAATGAGCAATTCTCATAGCACTATCATCACCAACAATCATCGTTGATTCCATATTTGCAATATTGAATTTAACTTCTCTAGGAATGAAATCAGCAAAATCAACTCCCAAAATTAAATCGATACTAGCTTCTGCAAGGGAATTAGCACCAGTTTCCAAAATAGAATTGACACCAACCTTAGATTGATGAGTATTTCTCATTTCTCCCAACATTTCTCCTAGGAATTTTATTGAACAGTTGGTGTGCCTTATAGTGGTCTGATATATCCTTGCATTTTGATCCTCCTGTAGATCATGTGAACTCATCTCATTCTCATTTAGAGCAGCTACTTGAGGAACCTGAATAATGGTCGAAGGAACATCTTGCTTCATAGGACTTACATATGTAATTTCCACATTTCCAGAACCTTGATTGATGATAACAGGATGAGCTGAGACAGTCGAATCTCTACTATTCCCAAACTAGTTTTCACCTTCTGTACAAACTCCTTCCATGGTAGTCCTTTCAGATCTTTCCTATAGACATAGAACCAAAACTCTGCACTCCCATCTAAATGCATGATAGCTAACTTAACCTTCTCATGTTCTGGAACAGATCTAGAGTGAAAATAATTGCAACATTTAAGTATCCACCAAAGGTGATCATCACCATTAAAACAAGGAAAATCGGTAATACTCTTATCATCAACTAGATCAAATGACCTATCCTTCACCAGATTCTACAGTACTCGTTTGATATCGGCCATCGTTTCCTTCATGCGTTTGAATCCATAATCCGGAGCTTCAAAACTATTGTCCATCTTCTTCGCTGAGCTATCCACTGAAAGAGAAGGCTCTGATACCAATTGTTATGAACTTGCTAGTAATCTAACAGAATTAACGAACAAATAGCATAATTATAATAGAGAAGAGAGAGAAGAATTTAGGTTGAGAAGCAGAAGAAGAATTGAGTTGAGAGATAGAAGGATTTGGGTAAGGAGAGAGCAGAAATTTAGGGGAGATTGATAATGTTTTTCATTGATAGTTTCTCACACCATTTACCCCTTCTTTTAACATCACTAACAATTGAACCGAAATTAATAAACCGGCTAATTACTAACTTGGACTAGAGTAAACTGACTCCTACTACATAACGACACTAACGAAAATACTAACTGATCATCAACGGTCATCTAGTTAACCATAGATCATTACACTTCACCGCCATCACAACCCCCTCTCCCACCCTCCTCATCTGCAATTGATTCGAATTCTTCAAAAAAAATGCGGATGGGGTGTTGGCCGAACAGTTCTTCGCCAGAGATGGAGTTAAGCGTTTGTTGATGGAGCCGGTGATCGGAGAGAGATACAAAGGTCGGCGATGGGAAGCACGTAGTTGTCGCGACCTGAGAAGACAAAGGTGATCGGAGCATAGATGAGATTTTAAATCTGGTTAGATAAACTAGATCTGATTTTGATTTCAGATCTGGTTTAAATCTGTTTTTTTTTTTTTTTTTTTTTTTTGTGTGTTCTGTTTTTGAGATGTTGAGGATTTTAAAAAAGAGATCATTGTTTGAGTTTGTCCTGATTCAATGTTGTTGTTGTAAGCTTGGCCTAAAAAAACAACCATTGTTTTTTTTAGAGAGATTATAAATATTAAAATAAAAAATATATAATGAAGAATATGGCATAATTGAAAAAACTAAGTAAAAATCAGAAGCTAAAGTGAAAAAGAAAATGCTTAGTGATGAACATGAGAAAAGATCATAGGTTAGGGACCTTTTTAGAACTAGTTCAAACTTTTAAGGATAATAAAGAGTGACCTACCTAAAATATTCCTTAAAATATGGTCACATGCAATGCACATGACAAATTAACAGAAAAAATCTAACGAGGTTAGTGATAGTGACTTTAGGTGCAATAAAAAAAAATTTGATGTGTTTTTTGCAACGAAAATAAGTATAATGGTCAAATTTACAAAAAAGGTATAATTCAGTGATTTTTGATACACTTTTTCCTTAAAAAAAAATGACTCTTTAATCCCAATACTTGTTAGTAAAAGATCCAAATAGCACTAAATTTGTTATTTAAGAATTTAAAGTAAAATAATATTTTATTTAAATGAAAGATGAGATAAAATTAAGGGGCAATTAAAAAAATGATCCTTGAGCCTAACAAAATCAACCATTCAAGATGCACATTTTTGAAATTGACCACTAGATCATGTATTCTTTGTTGGACAAGCGTGCCCATGAAAAATTAAAGTAAATTACACTTGTGCCACTCATTTGATGATGTGACAAATGTGGAGTCTCCCTTTCCATCTCCCTTACGCTTTCTCTCTATTTTTTCACTCATCTTTCTTTTTTTCCCACTCGAAACTTTAAAATGTAATATATTATAATTCATAAGTAAAATAAAAATAAAAATCTGAAACCATCCTGGTGTTCATATCGTTAAAATGAATCAAACTTTTAGCATCAACATATAATCCGGAGAAAATTTGAGAAGTTTACCGTTGTTTCAAGTTCATAGTTATTTTTGAAAAGTTCATAGATATTTTTCACAGTTGTTCAAAAAAAAAAAACTAAGAGAAGTTCATAGTTATTTTAGTTGACTTCAAAAAATTTGCATGGACATGGCTACCATTTGGTTAATTGACAGTTGTTTCAAGTTTAAAGCTGTTTTTGAGAAGTTTACAATTATTTTTCACAGTTGTTCCAAAAACAACTAAAAGAAATTCACAATTGTTTTAGCTAACTTCAAAATTTCTG
Organism: Adenophora triphylla var. japonica; assembly: GCA_022495995.1. Taxonomy (NCBI): domain Eukaryota; kingdom Viridiplantae; phylum Streptophyta; class Magnoliopsida; order Asterales; family Campanulaceae; genus Adenophora; species Adenophora triphylla. The sequence goes on along the minus strand of JAFEMH010002972.1, from coordinate 167,829 downwards.
GATGAAAATAGCTACCATTTGCTTAATTCACAGTTGTTTTTAGTTAAATTCACAGTTATTTTTAGTCTTTTATGGCCTCTATTTTTGCATTTTTTATGAGATTATTTGACATATTTGTTAAGTTCAAAGTTATTTTTAGTTAAGTTCACAACTGCTTTAAGTCTTTTATAGCCTCTATTTTTGAATTTTATGAGATTATTTGATATATTTGTTAAGTTCACATTTGTTTTCAATTAAACTCACAATTATTTTAGTCTTTATTGTCTCTATTTTTGTAATTTTATAAGATTATTTGATATATTTGTTAAGTTTACAATTATTTATAGTTAATTTTACAATTATTTTTAATCTTTTATGGCCTTTATTTTTGCAATTTTATCATTATACAACTAATGTCTATATAGTAAAGCATTGCTTAAAAATATTGACAAGCCAACTACAATATTTATTTTGGGGCGTGAATAGTATAAACCGAGATACGAACATGGGCTTGTCCGGGTCAGGCCCAAATGGATTGGCTATAAACATAATCCATATGTAAGTTACGAGAAGCGACCATGAGCTTCCTCGGTCTCGTACGTCGTCACCAACAAGGCTAATCAAGGCCCAATGTACAAGTATAAATGCCCCCATTATAAGTGCCGAGGAGACCCTCCTCGTATGCCGAGAGGTACCTTCCTCGGCCTTAACATTGAACGGGTTCGCACCATTACATCTTCCTTGAATGACGAGGAGAGAAAAAATCTTACCTCGGCATATCATCATATGACGAGGAGACAAAACCATGCATCTCGGCATATACACATGTCGGCAGACCTTCAATTGACGAGGAAGCAAATTCATGCATCTCGGCTTACACGCAAATGCCGAGATGATACATTTATGTTCCTCGGCTATCCGGCAAGCAGATCGAACAGTCCTATTCAAACAAGGATTCGTCAGTTATTATCCAATCAGGGTTGTAACTGTCTACATCAATTCAAGTCAAACAATGACTCTTTAACAGATATAATCCTTTGAGGATTATATCTTATCTCCTTACAAGTTCAATTCAACATGGATTCTATCAATCCATCCCTATAAATACAAGTCACATAGCACATTATTCGGTACGTTACTTTTTACATACAGAAACTCTGTCAAATTAGTTTCTCACCACAAAATCATGACTTACTCTCACGCCGGAATGAAAATGGGAATGGTAAGGGATCCAAGGGGAAGAATATAATAAGAAGCACTGAGAAGCCCGAAGTATTCACCCCTCTTACCAAACCCATCACGGAGATCATGCAACTAGTGAATCTTCCATCACCCCGTCCATTGAGAAACAAACCAAAATTCCCTCGTGACACTTCCAAATTCTGTGATTTCCACAAGGACCATGGTCACAATACTGAAGGCTGTTGGGCCCTCAAGAAAATGATCCAACAGTGGGTTGATGAGGGAAAGCTAGATCGCTATGTCATGAAAAAGGATGACAAGCAAAAGAGGAAAGAAGAGGAAAGTGAAGACGATGATAAGAGTGAAGATGAACAACAAAGGCCTCCTAGGGCCAAGCTGCATGTGATCCGAGAAGAGACAGTCTCTACTAGACAGCTAAGGAACCAAATCCATGAACTTAGCAAGGTATAACACATCCCTGCTTGGGTTCATAAAGCGGAAGAGGTTATTAGCTTTTCTCCTAACGAATTGGCTGGGAGCCGTGCGGCCCGTGAACAACCATTGGTGATAAAGGGTAGGATCGATAATGTGGAATCTGAAAGACTGCTCGTTGACACGGGAGCCTCCCGCGATATTCTGTACTACTCTGCCTTTCAACAGATGGGCTTGAAAGAAACTATGCTGGAGCCTTATCACGGAAGGTTGGAAGGTTTTACCAATCATAAGGTTGGTGCGAAGGGAACCGTCGAGCTAGAACTTGAAATTGGCGAACATCCCTTCCGATCCACGGCTACTGTCAATTTCATAGTCATGGATTTAACAAGTGATTATCATGCTATATTGGGCATTCCAAGTCAAGCAAAACTTGGGTTGGTCGCCTCCCTTCCTCACCAACGGGTCAAATTTCCTACTCGTTCTGGAATCGGATGCGTGAGGGCGACCGCCAAGGACTTCTTGAAACATGTCGTGTAAAGCCGAAAGAAATATAGAAGTGTGGAGATAGACACCCCTGAGGACAACATCAAGATCTCTAAATCTCTGAAAACTACCCATACTAGCTCTAGGGTGAGCTACATCCGTGAGGTATTTGACGAAGAGCCTACGGTCCTAGAAATTGCAGCTGACCAAGGCATAGTTCCGTCCGTCTCTGAGCAAGATCCCATTCTCGTCAACGGCCAGAACTCGGGGGCCAACCATGACTTGAGGACGGTCGATCCGCTCAACGTCGATGAACTAATGGAAGAAGAGGGCCTCAATGTGAATAACAATGAGGGTAGGAGAATTAGAGAAATCATCATCGAGTCCCTGGAATTTCGAGATGGTCCTGAAATGGAGCCTGTGGACGAACTGGAAGAGGTGGTCATCAACCCTGACTATCCTGAATAAAAAATCAAACTCGGGGGCCAGCTATCTACGGAAGAAAAGGAAGAGATCATCTCCCTCTTAAAAAATAGTCTCGACGTCTTTGCTTGGAGAGTTCAAGACAGGAGGGGGATAAATGAGGAAGTAGCACTCCACCACTTGGAAGTTGATCCATTGGCGAAAACTATTTCACAGACAGGGAGAAATTTCACAAGAGACAAGGAGGAAGCTATAAAGGAAGAGGTGCAAAAGTTACTTAGCGCCGGAATCATTCGAGAAGTAAAGTACCCCGTGTGGTTGGCCAATGTGGTAATGGTAAAGAAGCAAAATGGGAAGTGGCGAATGTGCATCGATTTCACCGATCTTAACAAGGCCTGCCCTAAAGACAGTTATCCTCTCCCCATAATCAACAAGTTGGTTGACTCCATCGCTGGACACCAAACACTCAGTTTCCTAGATGCCTATTCAGGCTATCATCAGATAAAAATGGCAGAAGAGGACATCGAGAAGACGGCCTTCCAAACACCTGGGGGAAATTATTGTTATGTTATGATGCCCTTTGGGCTCAAGAATGCGGGTGCCACGTACCAACGAATGGTGAATCAAGTATTTGGCGCACAAATAGGCCGGAACATGGAGGCTTACATCGATGACATGGTCATTAAGACCAAGGAGGGTAGTCACGCCCCTTACTTGGAAGAGACAATAAACAACCTCCGAGCCAACAACATGAAGCTAAACCCAAGTAAGTGTGTATTTGGGGTGACAGCTGGAAAGTTCTTGGGCTTCATGGTATCACAAAGGGGAATTGAGGCAAACCCCGAGAAAATCAAGGCACTAATCGACATGAAGGAACCTACCAACATCAAGGAGGTTCAAAGATTGAATGGAAGAATAGCGGCACTAGGAAGATTCATAGCCAAGTCCGCCGAAAAATCATTACCTTTCTTCAAGGTTTTGAAGGGTACCAAGAGCTTCTCCTGGACTCCCGAATGCTCCGAAGCATTCCTCCGGTTGAAGGAGTACTTGGGTTCCCCTCCCTTGCTTAGCAGTCTGATTACCGGTGAGATGCTGTATGTATTCCTAGCCGCCACTGATCACGCAGTCGCAGCTGTTCTAGTTCGGAATGAAGAAGGAACGCAGAAACCCGTCTACTATGTCTCTAAGGCATTATCTGACGTGGAAAGCAGATATTTCAACGTAGAAAAGATAGCGTACGCACTAGTTATTGCCTCAAGGAAACTACGTGCCTACTTTTCTGCGCATCCTATCACTGTTTACACCAATGAACCATTGAAGAAGATCCTGCATAAGTTGGACAGCTCCAGACGTCTCCTAAATTGGTCAATCGCTCTCACTGAGTTTGATATCACTTACCAACCTAGGAAGACCCTCCTGGCACAGCCTTTGGTTGACTTCATGGTTGAGACCGCCTTTATGGGTGAGCATCTCCCCACTTCCCGTAAGCAAAACACTACGGAAGAGGAAGATTCTCCCATCGAACTCCCATCCAACTGCTGGATCTTGTACACAGACAGATCGGCCACAAAGGAAAGAAGCGGAGTAGGAGTTGTACTAGCAAGTCCGGAAGGAGAGTACACCATGCAAGACATCATCCGATTCAAGTTCCCTGCCTCCAACAATCAAGCTGAATACGAAGCTCTAATATTTGGTATCGAGTTGGCTTCCTTCTACGGAGCAACCAAGGTGGCGGCATTCTGTGACTCCCAGCTAGTTGTCAAACAAGTAAAGGGAGAGTATAACACCCAAGACCCCACCCTTACCAAATATAGAGACCTGGTCCTAGATATGACGAAGAAGATGGAATTCTTTGAACTTAAGCAAATTGGCAGGGAAGATAACCAAATCGCAGACGTTCTATCCAAACTAGCGACTATGGATGTGTCTAAGTCTAAGACCAATCCATAAGTAGTTTATGCTGAGGAACCTGCGTATGAAAGACTACAAGTCATGCTCCTAGATGGAGAGGAGAAATGTTGGATCGATGACTACATTGACTACATCGAGAAGAGCCAACTCCCTGAAGATGAAGCACAAGCTAAACTTATCAAGAAGAGGTCCCCAACATTCGTTGTGATGAGCGGAGTCCTCTACCGAAGATCTTTCACTAAGCCCCTGCTAAGGTGTGTCTATCCCAAGGAAATTGAGAACCTATTGACAGAAGTACATGAAGGTGTTTGCGGCGGACACCCGGGTGCCAGAACCTTAGTTGAAAAGATCATCTCGCTAGGTTATTATTGGCCAAACCTGAGGGAGGACGCGCACGCCTAAGTTAGAAAATGTGACAAGTGACAAAGATTCTTCGACATTCCTAGACTACCGGCAGTGGAGCACACTTGTGATACCTATGTGGCCATTTGATATGTGGGGGATCGACATCATCGGACCCTTCCCTCCCGCCCGTGGTAATTGCAAGTACGTGATAGTAGCTGTTGATTACTTCTCCAAGTGGATTGAAGCAAAGGCATTAGCCAAGATAACGGAAGAGAACGCAATCAACTTTGTACACGACTACATCTAGTGTAGATTTGGCCTTCCCCACACAATTGTTTCCGATCATGGACTTCAATTCTCTACAGCATTCACAACAGAGTTGGGAAGAGTCAAAGTCCGCCACGCGAAGTCATCAATTAGCAGGCCCCAAGGCAACGATCAAGCAGAAGCTGCCAATAAACTGGTCCTAACAGCCCTTACCAAGAACCTTGAAGAACGCGAGGGTAGATGGTTGGACGAACTTCCCCTAGCTTTATGGGCTGTTCGCACAACCACCCGGGGGCCAACCGAGGAAATCCCATTCGTACTAACCTTCGATTTTGAGGCTATGGCACCAGCTGAAATGGCCATCCCCACTGTGAGAAACTCCCACTACGATGAGCAAGTCAACAAGGTCAATAGGCTCCTAGACCTAGACCTGATAGATGAAAAATGACTAGCTGCGCAGATGAGGATGGTAAACTACAAACAAAGGACCAAGGCATATCATGACAAGAGAGTCATCAGAAGAGTATTCCAAGTAGGCAATTGGGTACTTAGAAAAATTGAGGCAACTGGTCGGAAGGCAGAACAGAATAAGCTCTCCCCAAATTGGGAAGGTCCCTACATCATCACCCAAGTCATTCGAGAAGGGACCTACAGATTGAAGACTAAGGAGGGGAAGGATCTCAAGCATCCCTGGCATTCCGACAATCTTCGAAAGTATTATCATTAGTCTAGTTCATTTTGTAATAGATTAGTTTCCAGTTTTCAGTCTTTTACTTCTTAGTTTGATAGGATTGCAGTTCGATGCAATCACGTTTCAGCTTATGAAAGCAACTTCTTCCAACATGCAGTTCAACTATCATCTCTTGACACAACACCAGAAGACGAGGATCTTATCCCCGACTCTTCAAATTCATACCTTACGTCTTGACAAGGGTCCGCCTTGACTCAATGACTATAGGCTCCTAACAGCCAACACGAGGGTCTCACCTCGACCTACTGGCTTGCCTTACATCCTGACGAGGGTCCGCCTCGATTCAAGGATCACAAGGTTCAAACAGTCAAGACCGAGGGCTTCTCCTCGACCTATTGACTCACCTCATGTCAAGACAAGGAAACACCTTGTCACTACGACTAATAGGCATCACGTCTGAAACCTGTGCACGAGTCATCTTCCTCGGCATAAGGAGACGAAAAATAAGAAATCACCTAACAGTCAAAGCCGAGGAGCCCCTCCTCGGCCTATACGACTTAAAGTATAGTCAAAGCTGAAGGACCTCACCTCGGCCTAACAACTTACTTTATAATCGGGGATGAGGGACCCTCCTCGACTTTCTCCTTACAAGCCTTGTGCCTATGCATAACATACAAACAATCATAAAAAGGAAGAAAATGCATACCTGTTGGTTGGAAAGCAGTTGAAATCAGATGCTGAAACAACTTCACCGGAAACTTCGAGCTCGCCAGAAACTGGGTATGAGAAGCTCAAGAACTCACCGGAGGGCTTAATGCTCAATCCTTGCAATATGCACTCAATATCTCTGATGCTGAAAGGTTCAAATGAAATAAGAATTTGGTTTTTATACTCACTAAAGTCGGGTCAAACCCATGGGTAAAGCAAGTAAACGGGTATGGCTCCACCAACATTAAATGCCGGCAATAACTTTTGAGGCACATCAGACTTGGGGGCCCACCACTTATCATCATGGCAATAACCGACGGATAATGAAACGGCGCACTACTGAAGCGTCTCTGACGCGTGGCAAAACCTGTTCGTATTCCGTAAGCCGAGGACGAGATGACTTTCTCCTCATCGTAGGCCGAGCTAGAAAGTCGGGGGCCACTGAACAGTATAAACCGAGATACGAACATGGGCTTGCCCGAGTCAGGCCCAAATGGATTGGGCTATAAACATAATCCATATATAAGTTACGAGAAATGACCATGGGCTTCCTCGGTCTCGTACGTCGTCACCAACAAGGCTAATCAAGGCCCAATATACAAGTATAAATGCCCCCATTACAAGTGCCGAGGAGACCCTCCTCGTATGCCGAGAGGTACCTTCCTCGGCCTTAACATTGAACGGGTTCGCACCATTACATCTTCCTTGAATGACGAGGAGAGAAAAAATCTTACCTCGGCATATCTTCATATGACGAGGAGACAAAACCATGCATCTCGGCATATACACATGTCGGCAGACCTTCAATTGAAGAGGAAGCAAATTCATGCATCTCGGCTTACATGCAAATGCCGAGATGATACATTTATGTTCCTCGGCTATCCGGTAAGCAGATCAAACAGTCCTATTCAAACAAGGATTCATAAGTTATTATCCAATCAGGGTTGTAACTGTCTACATCAATTCAAGTCAAACAATAACTCTTTAACAGATATAATCCTTTGAGGATTATATATTATCTCCTTACAAGTTCAATTCAACATGAATTCTATCAATCAATCCCTATAAATACAAGTCACATAGCACATTATTCGGTACGTTACTTTTTACTTACAGAAACTCTGTCAAATTAGTTTCTCACCACAAAATCGTGACTTACTCTCACGCTGGAGGGCCTTCGTCGGTCAAGCCCCGGCTTAGTTTACGTGTTTTGTCTTATTTTCAGGCCTAGCAATCACCGGAGCAAACGATCGCTTGGATTTGGACTGATTTGACGATTTTGGCATCATCAGGACGAATAAAGTGTAATAAGTGAAATGCCTAAAATGAGGTGCATTTTGAAATGGGAAGCAAGGAGTATATCTAATAGTATAGGGCCTATTAATAATTAGGCTCAAGTTTCAGCAACAATGGATCAATTGGAGGAAGCTATAATGCAGTTGTACAACCCGTAATGACTCAAACCCCAAATCTATCTCACTACTCCAAAATCACTCACAATAACCTTCTTGTGATTCCTGCCAAAAACACCAAATCAACGTTGATTTGATTTCCCTGGAAAAAAAACCCTCTATTGTACTATCATAACGCAGCCTCTTTCGACCCTTCAATTAGGGGTGTAAGTGGTTCGATTCAAACCTCGGTTCGAAATCGAACTAAATCAAACCACGCGGTTTAGTTCGATTTTCAAGCAATAGTGGTTTGGTTCGTTTTCAAAAATTGTCAAACCGTGTGGTTCGGTTTGGTATGCGGTTTGGACCCCCAAACCACGGTTCGAGACCGCGAGACCGAACCAATGAAACCGAACCAATAAACCAAACCACCAAACCGTTCGATATTAACCGTAGATATACATATCTTTCATTTTCATCTTACATTTAGATTTGAAAACCTCTAATTCTATTCATTAGTTTTAGCCCATAACCCTTTTTTCTTTTGGTTAATCTTCTTGTAATAATGTTAATTCACTATTTAGCACATAACATTACAAGTAATCAAATGGCATGTTTTTATCATAAACATTGAAGCACAATTTCAAGTTGTGTTTAAATACTAAATCTCTTAGGTATGTTATGTCTGGAAAATTTAAACAAACATGACAATTAATTGTGTAGTCTGAAATCATATTCTAATTAATGGTTTAAACAATGTTCTATTTCATGGTTTAAACCGTGGCTTGAATTGTGGTTTAACCACGTGGTTCGAACCATAAAATCAAACCGCAGTTTGAACCAAACCGAACCAAACCATGGCGGTTTGGTTTGGTTCGGTTTGAATTTTTTCATGGTTCGATTTGGTTTGAGATTTTTCCAAACCAATGCCTAGTTGTTCGGTCCGTAAATTGGCCCAAACCGAACCAAATCGAACCATTTACACCCCTACCTTCAATTATTTTCACATTTTATATCTCTAAACATCTATCAACAAACACACACACAATGAATAAAATGTGTGGAAGGGGGAAGGAAGAAGAAAGCTTCACAAAAGGTTCACACGCCTCTCAAATTCTCTCCTAGATCTCCCTAGCTTCATACACTCACCGAATGAACGACGTCATTCCGCCGCTGCTACCATCAGGTAGACCAATAACCCCTACATTCCGCATACGCCTCCTCCTCCAAGTCATTTGACAATTCAAATGCATCTCCATCATCAATCTGAGTCTGCTTCTTGAGGAAAGGGAAGGGACGGGCTTGGGTGAGAGAGGGTGATTGGAGGAGAAGCATGGGAGTGTGTTTGGTCGGATCTAGAAGGGTCTGCGAATCTGGAACGTCGAAGAAGATGATCGAAACAATTAGCCGGAGATGGGGTAGGAAAGGATGACCGGAGGCAGGGGCGGAACTACATTATGATGAGAGGGGTCACTTGACCCCACTCACTTTTTCATTTATTCCATTGTGGTCCTTTATCTTTTTGTGTAATTTTAAATTTTTCTCACTTTGACCCCCCCTCAAAATTTATCATATCACCCCCTCAAAAAAAAAGTGTTTGTATTTTGTACTTCTTTTATCTCAAAATGAATATTTATTTTCTATTTTTTATCCCAAATGAAATGTCTATTTTCTAAAAACAATTACTGTCTTTGTCCCAAAATAAATGTCCAATTTTTTTAAGAATAAAATTGAACCTTCATTTGTGTCCGAGGTAGTAGTCCCTATCCGGTATTTTTACAAATTTTTTTTCACATTTTGTTATATACATATAAAACTAAAATTATAAAATATTTTGGAATGTTCTTATATAAAATCATAGATATTGATTTTGGTTTGGAAGAAGTAGTATAAACATTTTATTCCCAAATTTTAAGACATTTAAACGAAAAAACTTAAAGTCAATACTTAAATTAGAGAATATATCACACTGCTCGACTACTTCTAACTCTATATTTACTTGAAATTAATACTTAAACTAGAGATTTTGGTATGGATGAAGTGGTATAAACAGTTTATTCTGAAATCAAAATTTTTATTTGATTGTCGTTGTTCAGGTAATTAAATTTTAACTCTATACAAACGCTATTCTTTTCAGTATTATTGCTATTGAATCTATGACCAGGGGCGGAGCCAGGGGGGCCCCCCAGCGGCGAAAGTGCAGTGGAATTTTTTTTTTTGCCCCCCCCCCCCATATTTTTTTGTTATATATAATTAACTTCAAGATTAACACCAGTGAGTGGTGTGGTTCAACGGTAGAAGGGGTGAAGTTAAAGCCTTTGGTGTTTCCTTTCAAATCCATGTTTGAGCCCTGCTACTTTCATTTTCAATTAATTTTATTTGTCCTCCATCTTTGCTATTCTCTCTCTCTCCATTTCTTTCTCTTAACAGTTTTGTTTTTCTCTTTCTCCTAATTTCCTCACATTTTTTCAATCTTAATTAATTAGTTAGGCTTTCCCATTTTTTTTGTTTTTGGTCTTTCTTCCTATTATCCCAAGTTTAATTAACAAATTTGAATTTCTTTTTTGTACGAGTAATATATTTTAATAAATTGTTTGCGTTAAATACTTCAACATTATTTCAATCGTTCTTTGAATTAATTACTTTTATCATTTTTGTTAACTTTCTTAATTCTTTACATTTTTAACTAAAATACATTGTATTTCATGGATTCGACCCATTTTTTACTTGTTCGACCCGATTTTTTTTTTCGGGGGCAGTATTATATATGTAGTTGCCCCCCCCTCGGGTAATTCCTGGCTCCGCCCCTGTCTATGACTATGGAATATTTATATATGCAGTATTAAAGTTTTACATTTTCAATAGTGTGATTTTCACCTTTTTCGTTATTTCAAAGTTGACCCCCCTCACTAAAATTTTTAGATCCGCCACTGACCAGAGGTAGGGGAGGGTAGGAGAAGGTTGGCCGCTGGGGAGGGGAAGGTAGGCTGAAAGGGATAGTAGAGAGAAAAGTTAGAGGAGAGAAAGGGAGAGGGTTGCTAATGATGGAGGGAGGGTTTTTTATTTTTGGGGGAGGAATAGTTTGGAAATTATGGTGACTCATTAAACAAGTGAATACTAGGTGGAATTTTTATTTGGATGATAATGGAATAGGTGGTTAAATTTTAAATTAAATTATCCTTATCGATCAATTCTCTTAGGGCGAAGGATCCAACAGTAATTTTTTCTAAAATTAAACCACGGGGCACAGTGATAATTCTATTAGACTGAAATGAACCATTGCCAGTCTAAGCCCACAATTCATTTTCAAAGCCTCTTAGCTTTAAACACAGCGACATAGAGCGGCAAAAGTGTGAAACTTATAGTAGTAATTTTTAAGAGCAATTTGTTCTAAAAATTGTTCTCTAGATTGCTTAGCTTAGGCCTCGGCTTATACGATAGGTGGTTATAAAACGCCATACTAAATTTCAAATCCGTCTCGCCCAAATATTAAAAAAAAAATTGCATTAAATGTCGCGCTTAACTTCAAATTTGTCTAGAGCTTCGCCTACAAATTTAATATTAGTATTTTCAGTTGAAAATTATATTAAATATGTTATTATATGCATTTAAATTATTTGTTTGCGTGTTCTTGTGACATTTTCAACGCTATTTCACCAGAATGTTATAAATTATGTATAATTCCCGACCCCGCCTAAGCCTATAGGCGCAAGGTCTACCTTCGACGCCTAGTGGCCTTATAGCAATTTTTAAAGCCTTGGTTACAAATAAAGATTACAAAATGTTGGTTACAAAATGACTTGACAATTATTGATTGGATATTTAATTAATAATATTGAAGCCTTCAAACATAACATTTAATTACACATTGATAAATCAATTTTATAGCTTCTTTTTTTTTTTTTTTTTTTTTTTAACTTTAGTATTGCTCTTTTTTAAATTACAACATTAGTCCATGGTTATGGTTAGGGATTTGGGGAAGTTATCATTCTAATTGTTCAGTCTGGCTCATATTTATTCCTGCCAGCATATTCTGATCTTGACAATTTTCATTCAACGGATTTTAGATTTTTTTTCTCGTTCATCACGGATTTTTTTTCTCAAAATATTCTATCTTAAAAAAATATATTTTAAAATAACAACTCTTTCAAACTATTTACCAAAATGATCAATTTTTTGAAACTCGCTATACAATTTAGCGAGTTTATATTTTTTTTTCGTTTAAACTCGCTACACAGTGTAGCGAGTTTAAATTATGATATTAAAAAAAAAAAATTGAACTCGCTACTTAAAGTAAAGTAGCATGTTCTAACTTTTCACAATACTAATTCATTCTAAGTCTCGCTATAAATTGCAAAATAAAAATATAAAAATTATGTCATAATAAAGAAAACTAAAATGAAGCATTATTTTTTACGTCTCAAATAAATACTTTAAAAATTGTACTTTTGTAAAAAAATTATTTCCTTCATTTTAATAATGAATATTACTTTCGACTCAAAATGAATAACCAAAAAATACTACTTCCTCCATCCCATTTCAAGGGTCATAGGGCAGTATTTCACACTTCTTAAGAAAATTTTTAAAAATGAATAAAAAATTGCAAGTGGGTAGAAGATTAGAGGAGAGAAAATGTAAAAGTTAAAACATTTATGATAAAACCTCTTTTTGATTGCTTTTTTTGTAAATATGTTAACATTATAAGGGCATAATTAATTGTTTTTTGTAAATATATTTAATTATAAGGGTATAAATGTCCGAAACACTGTTCAAAATTTGTCATTTATGAAATTGGACTCCTAGTATGAGATGGATCAAAAGGGAAAGTAGGACTTTTGAAGTGGGATGGAGGAAGTACTACATTTTTGTTCGAAAAAAATGAAAATTACTTCCTTCATCCCAATGAATATTTTATAAAACAATAATACTTCATTCATTTACCTCTAAAATTAATGTTTTTAATGTTAGTTTATTTGTTCCAAAATATGACATTAAGATAACATTAATTTTTGTGACAAATGAAGTATTATTTTCTAAAATATTTATTGGGATGAAGGAAGTAATATTTTTTAATCGAAGTAGTATCTATAACTAAATAAAAGCTGAAATGAAAGCACTTCAGCACACCCACTTTTTCCCGCTCAAACAAGCATTTGGACTAAACAAAGGCTAGATTCATTTTCTCTAAGACCACTTACTTCGTACACCCCTTAATTCACTCATAACCCGACAATACCCCTGATTAACATAATAATAAAGCGGAGTCCTCTAATATTCCATTATAAACGCTCTCTCTCTCTCCTCCCTCTCCTCTCTTGCGTCACTCCCTCTTCCCCAAAAACATCCCAGCCCTCTGTTGCGACCCGTCGTCGCCTCCTCCTCTCTTCTGCCATGTCGCCGCCCTCTTTCTCTTCTTCCATGGAGCCCCCTCTCTCTCTCTCTTCTCTCTTCTCTCTTCTCTCTTTTGCCATGCTTGCTTCCGTGCATGTAACCCATTTGTTTGCTTCAGCATAACCACCATCGCCATCATCAAGGTCGTGTGAAGGTAAAGGCTTTACTCTAAATCTCTCGACTCGTGATTTCACTTTCACCATTTTCTCCCAAATTCAACATTTTCCAAACTCAAAATTAGGGCTTCAATTTAGGGCTTCAATTTCAGATTAGCTGATGCATGATAAATATTTGTTTCGCCTACCGCCACTCCACAATCCAACCTTGGAAACGCTACCTTAAGCATACATTTTAGTTATGATTGTTGCATTTGATCATCTTTCACTTGTATTAACTGTTACTTTGTTTATACATTCTAACTAAAGTCAGATAAGTTCTACTTGTGGCTGACGATTCTACCTTAAGCATATGATTTGACAATTTTTATTTTTACCGTTGCTTACTGCGAGCCGAGAATAAAAAGAAAATACATATTATTTTCAACATACTTCATAGTAGGATGTGCAGTCTGTCCATCAAATTAGGGAGTCTAACCTTAGAGTTAGGTTCCTGCCGACAAACTTGTTACTACCTCTGTCCCAGTGGACTTAAAAACAACCTCAGTCTCAGACCCGGTATGTTTCCATCGCTACTCAGGTTTAATTTAGAGATTTGGATTCTTTTATGGTTCTTTAATTCGATTTATGTTTTAATTTTCTAGGGTTCTTTAACTTAATTCAGGTTTGAAGTTCTTTAGTTAATTTTAGTGTCATTTTTCTTTAGAGAAAACCATGACAAACTGAAATGTACTTATTATTTTAGTGCTAGGTGATCAGGTTTAGTAGCTTAAGAAGTGCTGAAGAACAAATTTGATTTGTTCTTTTTAAAGATTTATTTTGGAAGGAATGAAGAAGCAAAATGTCATCCTTTTGCCTTATATGTGGCTTCGCCTTGATACAAATGCCAAGCAACTACCTCCAATTGTACTACTGATGTAGTCAACTATTTTAATCTTCTTTGTTACTGTATAAGAACCCATAGCACAAGATTAATTATGCTCTATTGTTCCTAAGATATCTTTGACCATGTCATTGCTACAGTAACTCTTAATCAGTTATATTTGATTAGTGAACATACCTAATATCATGTGTAAAAAACTTTGTTTGCAGGAAGTGCCACACCATTCAATATGCATTCCATCAATGCTGAAGATGCATCACCAATCACTTTCATTCCTCTACGTCCTTTGCCTATTGTGGATAAGTTGATTTGGCACTTCTCAAAAACGGGGATGTATTCGTTCAAAACTTCCTACGAACTTGATGCGAAAATGACATTGAACGATAGCTTGCGTGTTCTTGGGGAGTGGGATTCCGTGTGGGCGCTGAAAGTTCCACCAAAGGTAACACTCGCTGAGTCTCATATTGAAACTGTTAGCCTCGAAAAATTCATTGAAGCAATAAAGAGGTACTTTTTTGTCCTCTCTCCCCCCCAAAAAAAAATAAAAAATAAATAAATAGAAATTGCTCCCTTAAGATTTTTTTGGCAGTTAACTGCAATTTCTGGTGTCTTTCACTGCAGCTGCCCTGATAAAAGTGCTCGAGTTGCTCTAAAACTTTGATGTGACCTCTATGCATTGGAACGTATATGGAGTGACATAGGGCCCGTTTGATTTAGCTTATTGATATGTGCTGATTACTTATGACTGATAACTTATGACTGATGACTTTTGACTGATGAGCGATGAATGATGCTGTTTGATTTAGTTTTTTTGAAGTGCTGATAAGCTGTCATAAGTAAGTATGATTGTTTGATTAATAAGCTGAAAAAGTGCTGAATGAAATTATAAAGACTAAAATAATAATAATAATAATAATAATTATTATTATTTTATTATTATTATTATTATTATTATTATTATTTTATTATTTTTATTTTTATTTTTATTATTATTTTATTATTATTATTATTATTATTTTTTTATTATTTTTTTTATTATTATTATTATTATTATTTTATTATTATTATTATTATTATTATTATTATTATTATTATTATTATTATTATTATTATTATTATTATATTTTATTATTTCAATATTATTTTATTATTTTTATGTTTATTATTATTTTATTATTTTATTATTATTATCATTATTATTATTTATTATTATTATTTTTATTATTATTATTTTTATTTTTATTATTATTTTAATTTATTATTATTGTTTATATTATTATTATTATTTTATTATTTTATTATTATTTTTATTATTATTATTATTACTATTATTATTATTATTATTATTATTTATTTTTATTTTTAATTTTATTAATTTTATTATCATTATTATTATTATTATTATTATTATTATTATTATTATTTTAATTATTTTTTTTTCATTTTAATTATTATTATTATATTATTATTATTATTATTATTATTTTATTATTATTATTTTTTTTAATGTTCATACGTGTTTTTGGCTTAAGCACTTGGCTTAAACACTTGGCTAAATGCTTATGACTTATAAGGGGAATTGTGCTTTAATTGACTTGTACATGACTTATGACTTATTTTGCCAAAAATGAAATCAAACGATTAAAAAATGACTTATGGGGAGTCATAAGTCATAAGCATTTTGAATTAAGTCATATCAAACAAGGCCATAGAAACTAGTAGAAACTTATCGCATGAGGCTCCAATCAAAGCCAAGGCAATCCACAAGTTGTCAGAATACTGATTTTCCAGGTGAAGAATACTGCAAAACAAAGCTTGTGGATGCCTTTGATCTGCCAGATCATGTTATACGGGCTCCCATTGGCAAATAGTCTCCTGTAGAAGCTTATACATTAATACACACATTATGTTGGATTCGACAAAGGAGACAACGAAGAAATTATTTCTGAAAAAATAAATCATTTACTTGATATTAGAAGATGGCATGGTGAAGGTTATATGTTCAACTTGGTTGATTCATTTAATACTCTGATAATAAAATAGAAATTAACATTTGGATATTGCAGGTACATTTCTCTTACAATTCATCGAGGATTATAATAAGCCTAAGTTGGGATTATATTAATAAGACTGAAGCTTAGTTCTTGAAAGTAAACCAAGTAAAGACACATATTGGTTAAAACCAAATAAATTAGATTTTCGTTTTTCAAGTAAACTTAAGTTTAACTTGGTGTCTTAGATTTCATGTCATTCTCTTACATTTCATATTGTCAACAACAATTTCAGAAAATGCTCTCCAGAATATTAGCCAACTTTATCGTAAGAAAACCTGGTATAACAGTTAAGCATTCATACATGTTGTTTTAATTCGTCAAAGCCTTTTAGAGGAGAATTCTGGCTGCATTTTTGCTTGCGGTGATGACGGAGTGAGTCTTGGAATTGATTTTAGCCTTTGATTTATGATCGGTTTGTTGGAACTTAATTTTTTAATTTCTATATATATATTCTTTGAAGTTTGATGCTGTAAATGGGATGGTGGTGGGACAGTAGAAAGGATAACGAAATGATCGGAAAAAAAAATGTTTATAGGGTTAAGACGGACAAATTTTGAATATACACCAAAATTCTCTAAATATTTTATTTTTATTTGGTATTGGTTGAAACTATTTTCATATAATATTCAATATATAATTGTTGTTATGACCAAATAAGCCTTCAGAATTGATGCAAATATACCTCTGTTATTTCTTTCCATAGCTGATTAGTTGGTTTTTGACAACAAATGGTTTTCCCTTGGCCAATCTTTTTTGTCAGTCTGATGTAACTAAAGTTTGGCATCAGTTCTTAGTTTCTTGGAAGGTGAATAGTGATGCTTCCTTAGATCAACTTGGGGAGAGTTGGATATGGTTTGTTATCTGGTTTTGTTGCACTGATATATATCTTCAAGATTCAGGTAACTCTCTATTGCTTCAGTCAGATTTAATAGCTGGATGTTGGCATACTTTGCACGTAATTCTCTCTGATGTATACTCAGCTTTGGTATAGAATTGAGAAGAATGGAAGGTTGTGTATAGGAAAGTATATATTGAATAAGGTTTGTATTGATTTAGATAACGATGTTCAGAATTTGTGTAGTTTAGAAAAGAGAAGAAATGTTGTTATAAAAGGTATAGATAGGCCTAGATGGTTAGGCTATTACATTGTAATAGATAGTTTGAGGTCCGGCTCCATCTCACTCATGATTAATAAAATTCCCCCGGGTACTGCCCTGGTTCCAAAAAAAAAAACCTAGACCCTAAACCCTAAATTTGATGAGTCATCAAGGAATACCACTGTTGCAGTAATTATAGTGATCTAATTCTTAAGTTATGGGTGTTTATCTATTGAATCCCTTCACTTTCCCATGATTGCATATGATGGTTCAGTTGGATATTCTTTGTAAGCACATAATCTGTTTTATTAAATTACTAACCAAGAAAAATTACACTATTATCATCTGCTCTTTGTTCTTTTGACCGTTTCAGCACTTTAATTTAGTTTTATTTCTCCAACTGCAATCTTTTGCCTCTCTTTTGGTACTACTATACGGTTTTGATGTGATGAATTATGTGAGTGTGTGTGTGTGGGGGGGGGGAAGGGGTTATTTATATGTTCTTATATTCTATTTGAATTGGGGTGGGGTTAGGCTGGCAGGAGGCGAGATGCGTTACCTCAGGTTAGCTTTCATAGTGGTTTAGGAAAGGGTTTTTTATCTGATTTCGTTGATTGTATTACATTTAACCTGCATATTTGACTATTTGGAAATATCAATTTTTTCATAAAAAAAGCTTATTTATAATTTTGTAAATTTTTAGTTTGCTAAAATATAATAAATTATGGAAAAAATTGAAAAAAATACATACTTAGGAATTGTTATGTTTGGACTTTCAAGTGTGGATATTCATGATCAACATGTTATTGATGACAATGTTCGAAATAGAATCAAATTATTTATTTTCCAGTTATCCAACATAATTTATATATGAATGTACATTTTGAAATCGATTTCCAATTTCAACAGCTCTCTTAGTTTATATATCATGCATGACTGTATTTTAAAAACATATGAGCCTGTCTTTATTGTTGTAGTTTCTGGCTCTGCCCTGGCTATGCTCAATTCTAGCAGCTAGATAGGAGTTCGTTTCCACCCCCATATATAATGTAATGTCCACTTTTTAAAGAAACAAAGAACTAATAATTTTTACCATGATATCGTTAAACTGTTGACTGTCTGGATGCATGTGTTGGAGATTATGGTTGTAACCTATTGTAAGTACCCAAATTCGGATCGTCAAAATCCGTCAGAAAGTTAACCGAAATCCGTTAACTGGCCCGCTCCAGGTTAACCGGAACTCGTTAAACTCCCCGTTGCCATGCCAACGAGACGTCCCGGGACTGCCCCGTGCATCCCGACGTCGAAGCGTACTTAACACGTGTCATCGCTCGTAAAAGTACGGCTTTCCCTGAAAAACGCACTTTCCGGCACTTTCCGGGGGCGTTTCGAACATTTTCCGGACTGTTATTTTAAAAAACGGACAAAACCGGGATCGGGGAACGAACTCCCACACCTTTGGTGACTCACAGGGCACGTGGCAGCCATGCCACCTCCCTCTAGTCACCTTTCAATCACTAATCAAGGCCAAAAGACCAAAATACCCCTGGATTTCAGTCAAAGTCCAGCCGGACTCCCTGTGCAAATTTTCTGAAATTGCCAGCAAGCCCCTCACAATTCCAAAATACCAAAAAACCCTGAAAAACAGTCTAAGTCCGTCCGGACTCTTACTGCATTTTTCACCTATAAATAGAAGTTGCTGTCAAAGCCAAAAGGAGGAAGTTTTTACCCCAAAAAATCACATACCCCACGGCCCAAACTAATTTTCACCCCTTCCGAGCTCCCGTTTTGTCTCGATTCGCGTGAAACTTCCGTATTTCGATCAAATACGCCCCTCGCCACTCCGAAACACCGTTTCAAACTACTTTCCGTGTCCCGTACACACCCCCGAGCAAAAGGAGTCGACCCTAGCCATAGGTATAACTCCCTCTCTCTAAATCTCTCGTTTCGTCTCGGTTTACGCGCTAGTCGCTACAACCGTTTCGAACAACGTTATTGAAATGTAGACGCCTCCGTCTAACGGGGTCCGATACGTTTTAGCCCCTCGATCCTCTTCTCTTCCCGTAAGAGAAGTAATCACACGTTAAAACGACGTTCCGACCCCGTTCCGTTTACTTTTTATGTCATTTACCATTCCGGATCGATCGATCCATTGATCGTCATTTACTTTCTGTCATTTACCATTTCCGAGCCATTTTGGCTCGTTGATCGTCATTTACCATTCCGAGCCGTTTGGCTCGTCGATCGTCATTTACAATTCCGAGCCGTTTTGGCTCGTTGATCGTCATTTACAATTCTGGATCGTTTGATTCCGTTGACACTGCTTTAAATACTGTCATTTACAAAGTCCGACCCGTTTGGATCGTGATAGTATTTACTTTTCAAAGTCCGAGTCGCAACCCGATTCGTTGATTGCATGTCATTTAATACGCATTTTTCCCATAAAAATCGTTAACAATGTAATGCCCGGTTCAAAATCGGAGTTCGTCCTTCGAACTCTCTTTCAAAACGCACGAAATGACGTTTGGCATCCAAACGCTCATCTTCAAACTAAAAGCCGCTATTTGACACATAAAATCATTTAATACGTTTTTCCCGTAAAAATCGTTAACAATGACTCGCCCGTTCAAAACCGGAGTTCGTCCTTCGAACTCCTTTTCAAAAAGCTCAAAATCGACGTTTGCCACGCAAACGCTCATTTCAAACTCAAAAATTGACGTTTGCCACGCAAACGCTCATTTCCGTCTCAAACCGACGTTTGTCATTCAAATACTCGTCTTTTCAAACAAAGTCACCTAATCAACGTCTGACATTCAAACAAGATTAAGCTTGTCATTCAAGCCCTCATTTCAAAACACACACACACACACACACACGTTTTCGAGAAAGGTAGAAAGACTCGTCATGCGAGGCGCTTCGGGTGATCTCGTAATACTCTTCCCGAAACGTAACGTGACCTCCAAACCTAACAATCTCTGGTACTCAAAGCTTTTTACTCGTTTTTGCTACCAATAAAAATGATCCCCTGTTTTCAAAGCCTTTTCCTAAGTTTTTGCTACCAATAAAAACGACACCATTTTCAATAGCCGTTTCTCAACGTTTGGGCTCAAAATACAAAAAATCGCGTGGCGACTCCTCATTTTCCTTCCCATGAAGCGAGGTCTCAGACACCAACCCCCCGCGAAAGACAATCGCCCCTCTCCGCGCCCCGCGCGCGAAAGGTCCGGGTAATTTCACCTATCTGAGTTCTTTTTCTGTAGTATGATTGGGTATGAGGGGTTAGAAGTCATCAATCTAGAAGGAGGCACTGAAGATGCTGAACTGGAAGCACTGCAAGGCAGATGGAGGCAGGAGGTGCAGTGAACTCTTTCCATTTGCGTTATTTTAATACTTCAGCTTCATTTAGCATTCTTTTGATTATTTCTTGCTATTACGTAGTGGTGTTTTGGGTTACTGTTCATTATGTCGTTTACTGGACAAGAAAATATGACACAATTTTTTTAATTGCAGCTTAAAGTTGTATTTCTTATAGCTAAACCAGTATTTTATGCTCATATGGATTGTTATCCTAAAATCTGATGCTTGACTAAATATATTTGGTACTAAAAAGAGGCAAAGCTAAGTATATTTGGAAAGGGGATCACCGATGGTGGGAATTTATGTGAGAACGACAAAATTAAAAGGGGTTCTTTATATTTTCTACGCCTGACCATCATGTATACCGTCCCGTGCCATTGGCACGGGCATCCGAGTACTAGTAGAAACTTATCGCATGAGGCTCCAATCAAAGCCAACGCAATCTACAAGTTGTCAGAATACTGATTTTCCAGGTGAAGAATACTGCAAAACAAAGCTTGTGGATGCCTTTGATCTGACAGATCATGTTATTGTAGGGTTTCGAGGGTCCATGCGCAGCAGAATAAGCAATAACTCGAAAAAACTCCAAGCCCTAGAATCCGTTCTAGATGAATAATTAAGAGAGATGAAATAGAATTACCAACCTTGAATGCTTTTGCCTTTGATAA
Source organism: Adenophora triphylla var. japonica (assembly GCA_022495995.1). NCBI lineage: Eukaryota > Viridiplantae > Streptophyta > Magnoliopsida > Asterales > Campanulaceae > Adenophora > Adenophora triphylla. The sequence goes on along the minus strand of JAFEMH010002972.1, from coordinate 146,448 downwards.
ACTTGACCCAACTCCAGATTGAATGATCTTGTTAATCCTTGATGAACGAACGGGAATCACGAACCAAAGATCTTGATGAACGAAGATCCTCTATGTTTATCCACGCGCGGAACGAACCCTAGAACTCTTTTAGGAGGATTGCTAGATCCAATTGATTGAAACACCTTTCAATCAATGAAGAACAATGGATTTGGTGGTGTTTGATTCTCAATTCTCAATTGAAATCTCCCACTCTAAGTGTTTCTCTCAAGCCAAAACGTTCTAATGATGGCTAGGGCAACCAGGGGTAAGTATTTATACGTTATAAAACTTTTACCCTCGTGAAAACCCTAGTTTTAAGTCAATTTCGCGTCAGTCCAGTGCCCAGGGGACGAGTCGTCCTCCAGGGGACGAGTCGTCCCCTGGCACCCAGCTTCTGAATCTGGCGTCCCCCTTAAGGGGAATAGTTGGTTCTGGCCTGGGGACGAGTCGTCCCCTGAGAACAAAAACTCCATATTCTTCATTTTTGACAATTCGTTCGATGCGTGTGACCCCATAGGACTATATTATGTTGGCAATGAGTTCGATCACATCGATCCTCATAAGACATGAGCGGACTCTAGCAAGCCATCATGCCTACCCAAATAATATAATATCAAGTTCGATTTCCTATATAGAACATATCACAATCCCATTGTCACACGATGTTATATTGAACATGAGTCATGGTCCACGTCAACTCATATTGTTCAATGCTTTCTCGTTACCAAGTAAATTGATTTAATCGAATGACATTAATCACATTAATTCATTCGGGCATGGCCATGCACTACATCAATCTTACTTACGAGTGGCCTAGCAAACATCTCTCTTTACGAGGGACAATTTCCATCTTGACTTATCATTCTTCCCAACAAGAATCATACCATGCCAATGATAGCCCTTATTGTCATCTGGTTAAAGACAACGTTAAACTATATCAAACATGATATTCATCAAGCGGAAGACGATGATAATCTCAGGTCAAAGGATATCAATGATATGACTATATGAGATCTAATTATGACATTTGACCATGACATAGATCTCATAATGGGTCAAGTCCAGTACCTTGTTCTCTAACAAGTACCCATGAATCTAATGTGCATATCCATGCATATAATCATCACATGATTATCCATTAGACTTCATACTAGTGCTTCATAAGTACTAGGGACACGATTATTATAATAAAACATGCAAACATATATAACAATCAAAGAAACAATCTCATATATAAATGAACAATGACATTACATAAATGTCTATCTCTATAGGCCTAGGGCACTAACACCTACAGTTATACGGGCTCCCATTGGCAAATAGTCTCCTGTAGAAGCTTATACATTAATACACACATTAGTTGGATTCGACAAAGGAGACAACGAAGAAATTATTTCTGAAAAAATAAATCATTTACTTGATATTAGAAGATGGCATGGTGAAGGTTATATGTTCAACTTGGTTGATTCATTTAATACTCTGATAATAAAATAGAAATTAACATTTGGTGGTCATAGTACTCCTAAGACCCAGAAATTATTGTGAAATCTGACCAAGAGGTGTGTTTTTTGTAGTGATGGTTCCAAATAGAAAAGCTTGAGGAGAGAGAAAGAGCAGTTGACATGGTTGTTAACAGCCATTATATGTGTCTTTTCTTAATTCCTAGATTGATTGATTTTGGTCTGCCACTGTCATTTGTGGGTTTCATGTTTCTTTAAAGGAATTCTTGCTTGGCTTTACAGTTTGTTTAAATTTGAATGGGTTGGTTTAAGCAGATTCACATATCTCATCGTTGTAAATTTCCATCTCTGCTTAAAAATGAGATTGGATAAGCCCTATTGTGAATGGCAAAATCTATACTCTATTACTCAAAATACCAATATTTAGTTATGTTCAACTCTATGTTGCATAAGTCAAACTAATTGTCCTGATTGGTTTGAAGATTTTAACGTATGATGAAGAAGTGAAGCTAACAAGTCAAACAACTAATGTTGTGTACAAGAAAAAATTTCAAAATTTATAATATTACTTCATTAACATTATTGCCGGTTTATGAAAATTATTTTTTTAACAATTATTTTTTTATCTTCATTTATAATTTTATGGATAGAAAATTTCTTAAAATCACTATTTTCTTTAAAATAGTTTTTTGCTCGTGCGTTTAACGCACGGGTGTAGCACTAGTTCTTTTCTAAAAGTTAATGCTTATAATGTCAGTGTGCTCGTCTCAAAAAATGAACATTAATTATTGAGATGAATAAAGTAGTATTTTTTTTTTTAAAATTGTTCATTGACACGAAGGAAGCAATGTTCATTTTTTTTACATAGAAAGAAATTCTACTTCTTTAAAAAAAAAATCCTTTATTTCAAAAATAAATATTACTTTCGCCCCAAAATTAATACTACATTCTATATTAAAAAAATGAACATTGTTTCCTTCGTATCAATTAACATTAAAAAAAAAATTATTTTTTGGGATGAAGGAAGTAATGTTCAATTTTTTGGACAAAAAATGTATTAATATTTTTTGGACAAAACATGTAGTAGTATTTTTTGATTATTCATTTTGAGTCGAAATTAATATTTATTTTTAATATGAAGGAAATAATTTTTTTACAATAGTACATTTTTTAAGTATATATTTGAGACGAAAAAATAATATTTCCTTTTAGTTTTATTTACTAAGATATACTCCCTCCGTCCCACTTCAATTGAGTCATGACATCTTTGCACGCTTTTTAAGATTTTTTTTAAAAAATGAGTAAAGAATTAAAAGTGGGTAGAAGATTAGAGAAGAGAGAATATAAAAGTTAAAAATATTTAATAGGAGAGAGAATGAGTGGGAGAAATAGTAAGTTAATGAATGGTTTTTTTGTAGGAGAGAGATTGAGTGTGAGGAATAGTAAGTTAATGATTGATTTTTTTTTATAAATATGTTAAAATTATAAGGGTATAATGAATGATTTTTTTTATAAATATGTTAAAATTATAAGGGTAGTGTGCGGGTCACATGTTTATATATTTACAAAAAAAATCATTCATTATACCCTTATAATTTTAACATATTTACAAAAAAAATCATTCATTATACCCTTATAATTTTAACATGCTTATATATTTACAAAAAAAATCATTCATTATACCCCACCCCCACCCCCCCCCTAATTTTTTTTTTGTAATCGCCCCACCCACCCCCTGCCTACCCCACCCCCCACCCACCCACCCCAAAAATTTTTTTTGTAATCGCCCCACCCACCCCCTGCCTACCCCACCCCCCCAAAAAAAATTTTTTTTGTAATCGCCCACCCACCCTCTGCCTCCCCCAAATTTTTTTTTTTGTAATCGCCCCACCCACCCCCTGCCTCCCCCCCCCCCCCAAATTTTTTTTTTTTGTAATCGCCCCACCCACCCCACTGCCTACCCCACCCACTCCCCAGCCCCCCAAAAAATTTTTTTGTGGGGGTGGGAAGTAGGAGTGGGGTGGGTGGGGTGATTACAAAAAAATTTAGAGGGTGGGGGATGGGGTGGGGGCGATTACAAAAAAAAAATTGGGGGTGGAAGTGAGGTAGGGAGGGTGGGTGGGGCGATTAAAAAAAAAAAAAATTTTTTTTGGGGGGGGGGGGGGTAGGGTGGGTGGGGCGATTACAAAAAAATAAAAATTTTGGGGGGTGGGGTGGGGGGGGTGGGTGGGCGATTACAAAAAAAAAAAAAAATTTTTTGGGGGGTGGGGGGGTGGGGTACGCAGGGGGTGGGTGGGCGATTACAAAAAAAAAAATTTGGGGGGGTGGGTGGGGCGATTACAAAAAAAAAATAAATTTGGGGGGGGGTGGGGGGTGGGTGGGGGGTAGGTAGGCAGTGGGTAGGCGGTTACAGAAAAAAAAAATTTGGGGGGGGGGTGGGTGGGGGGGTGGGGGTGGGGTAGGCCACCTTGTGAAATATGAGTCGTTTTACCAAACACCCGAAAACATTTTACACCCTTCCTCCGTAAAATATTTTACGCTCTACCTCCGTAAAACATTTTACAGGAAAACATTTTACAGGAAAACATTTTACAGGAAAACATTTTCCGGAAAACGTTTTCCGGAAAATATTTTACGCCGAAACAAACGGAGCCTTAGTGGCCAATCTTTTCTTACGTACCTAGAAAATAAAACTTTCTTTTCGGGCTTGAAAATTTAGATAAATGCCTAAAACATGAACTGCTAAAATCTGAATATAGCTTTATTATACATACGCCAAGTTTTTTAAACCTAATAAGTTATTCAAAAAATAAAGTAAAGCTAAATCTATCAAACCAATTTAAATTTAATAAAAAAATTTAATACTGATATTTTGACAGTAGATACAATCAATGATCTGTATGCATGCACATACTGAAGTCTTTAAAATTAAGAGTCCAAAATGAACAATTTTTTTCATTTTGTACAAAGTTAATTGTTTGTTTTTTTTTATTCGGCTAAAGCAAGTTAGAGAAAGCTAAGGGCAGTATTGTAAAATTATTGTTTGACATTTGAAATTAAAATTTAATCAAATATCTAAAATGAATCGAAATCCACAGATTGAAAGGAAAGTGCATAATTTAAGGAAATGATATTAGACTAAAAATTAAGTATAAATTCAAAAATTAGGTTGAAAGAAAAGTGTATCATTTAAGGAAAAATATCAGACTAAAATAAAATAAGTAATTAATGATTATCTAAATTAAATAATAATTTAAAATTATTTGAATTTAGAATTATATCTCATTTAAACTTAAGATTTGATCAAGTTAATCTAGAGATCTTATCTATAAATAAAATATTAATCTTTAAGCCCTTCGTTGTGTTTTCGTTTGTTATTCGTTCCTATTTTTTTTCTGCTGAGAGTTTTCCTATTCCCTACCAAGTTCTCCGGCGAGTGTTTTACTACCACGTTTCTTTTTGGCGTCCAAGTTCAGAGGTATTCTAAATTTTTTGTTTACTTTGTTGTTGTTGTATATTCTTAATAACATATAATTCATCCGTCCCAAAATAACCATCCAACTCTCTCCCTCACAAAATGAATGTCTAAAAAAACTTTAAAAATTTGCTCTCATGATGAAAAGCAAATTTAAATTTTTTTTGAAATATTATTTTGAAACAGTGCGAGTACATATTGTTGGAATATTTGATTCATGTGGTATGAAGTCCATAGCTCTATGACATTGTTGTGTTGTTGGTTTTGGACTGAATTGGGCAAGGGAAAAACACGTCTGAGTTTCTGCCATGGAGAGCGGACGCGCTTAGGCCTAGGGCGGCCGCGCTCAAGGGCCGAGAAGTCTCCAAATGTTGCTGGAGGTTAGCGCGGTCGCGCAAGCCTCGAGGGCGGCCGCGCTGACGTCGTTTTTGGTGTTTTTCCTGGGCCGAATTGGATCAGTTTTAGGTCTTTTTAAAGCCTAAAAACCCTAATATACCATATGTATAAATACTCTCTTCCTCCCAGCCGAAAATTACATGAGAGATTGAAGAGAAAATCAATTCTCTTGCTTCTTTTCATTGTTTCGATTACTCCCGTTCATAGAGATTCGTTCGTGAGATTCAAGGCGACTGAGATAGGACCGCCGGTGATTACCTACCTGTGTGCTGCTTTGTGGTACGTAATCCGTGATCATTTTATCCTCGGAGAAATTTGCCTGTACCTGAGTTGCACCAATTGGGGGCAATATTTTCTCTTAGGACAGTCCTCCTAAGGCGACTCGATCAAATCACAATAAGTTTTCTTATCGTTTGTTTATTTGTTTTTTGTTTGTTTTCCTGATCCTGATCCATTGCTTTCGGTTTTGCTATTGGCTTAATTGGTACGTTCTTGACTTGATCAATAAATCCCCTACTGTTGATTAAATTGTTTGTTTAATCTAAGGTGCTTATAATTTAATTTCCAACAGTCTAAGAGAAAATAGTTTTATTTGATCATGTCTGGTAGTTCCTCTAGCTCTCCCTTTTAGTCCCTAGTTGACACCTCCGATCTTCCGGAGAAGTTCGGTGGCAAGAACTTCAAGCGTTGGTCCAACGCATGAAAATGCATTTGTCAATTAAGGGCATGTATGCAGTATCTTGACATCCAAATGTCCCGCTACGAATGGTGATGATCCAGTTAGTGTGGGCGCTGTTAAAGCTGTGGAAGGAGCGGGACGATGTTGTTCGAGGATGCATTACGTCGGCTTTGTCGAATGCACTCTTTGATGTTTATTGCTCGCTCCTCTCACTTCTTTGCGTCACTTTGTGGGAATCGCTTTCCACGAAGTACGGCACCGATGACTCCGGTGTGGAAAAGTACCAAGTGGGAAAGTTCTGAATTATCACATGAGTGAGGGAAAGTCGGTTACCGATCAAGTGCACGAACTCCAAATCATTTTGCAATCACTCAAGGATGCCGACATGGGACTTCCTGATAAGTTATTTGTCATGGCTATCATTGAGAAGTTTCCTCGATCTTGGGGGAATTCGGTATGACCCTCAAGCATCGTCTCGGAAGCTTGACACTCAATGAGTTGTTGAATGCAATTGCGATTCGGGAGGTGCATAATGGTAACCAACCTAGCGTACTGTGGAGGCTGCGGCTAATATGAGTAACCGGTAAAAGCAAGTTTAAAGGAAAAGGTGTGAAAACTCACTCTAAGGATAAAGAAAACTATGATAAGCTTAAAGTTAAGAAAAATAACTTTAGGAAGCCAAGAGCAAAACAGAAATCTTTGGAATTGTGGAGAAGGTGGACACTTTTCTAGGGATTTGCCCGTCCAAGAAAGGAAAAGGACCACAAGCCTCTGCGATGACCATCCTGCTGTCAACATGGTGTTGGGTCCGAAGGATTATGATAATCGACTCGACGCACCTTTGGAGTTAACGATCGACCTGCAATGTTACAAAGTATGTAACTTCTTATCCACGAAATCTTTCTTGTCTATGAACCCAACGAGTGGCTAGTTGACTTTGGGGCAAATGTGCACGTTTGTCTTTGATAAATTGCTATTTTTGTCTTACCGGCTGAGCGTGGTAGATCGGTGACGATGGGGAACTCTAGTGCTTTGCAAAGGTGCTTGGGGCTGGACGCGTGGACACGAGGTTTCCTAATGGGCGCATTCTTACCTTGCATCAAGTGTATCACGTTCCTGATATTCGTCGCAACATTATTAGTGGTTCTAGTCTAGTTAGGGAAGGATTTGAGATTTCATTTAAATGTAATAAGGTCATAATTTTGGATTCTGGTAGTTTTGTGGGGAAAGGTTATTCCTCGGATAGTTTATTTAAAATTAGAGTTGAAACTGATGTTTGTTCGCACAATAATTTTAGTTCTATTGATTATCCTGTTTTTTATTCCATTGAATCTTCAAATGTTTGGCATGGTCGTTTAGGACATATTAACTATGATTCTGTGAAAAGAATGATGAATTTAGATATTATTCCTAAACATGCTATTGATAAGAATTCTAAATGTCATGTATGTGTTGAAGCTAAATCTACAAAAGGTCCGTTTAAGTCGGTTGTGAGAAATTCTAAAATTCTAGATTTAGTTCATACTGATATTTGTGAATTTAATGGCGTGTTGACCAAAGACAAAAAGAAATACTTCCTCACCTTTATTGATGATGCTAGTAAATACTGTTATGTCTATTTGCTTAGTTCTAATGATGAAGCATTAGATAAATTCATTATATTTAAGAATGAAGCAGAAACACAAACCGGCAAAAAACTTAAACGGTTAAGGTCTGATAGAGGAGGTGAATATGAGTCTAACCCCTTCATGTATTATTGCCAAGAAAACGGAATAGTACATGAAGAGACTCCTCCCTACACCCCTCAATCAAATGGTGTTGCTGAACGTAAGAATAGAACCCTTGCTTGATATGATTAACAGTTTACTCATAAGTTCTGGACTGCCCAAATATATGTGGGGAGAGGCTTTGAATACGGCTTGCCATATTCTGAACAGAGTCCCTCCTAAACATAGAAAGGAAAGTCCGTTTGAACTTTGGAGAGGTCGACAGGCTAGCTTGAAACACTTAAAAGTGTGGGGGTGCCTTGCAAAGGTACTTGTACCCGCACATAAAAGGAAAAAGCTTGGACCTAAAACCGTTGATGCTATCTTTATAGGTTATTCTGAAACAAGTTATGCATTGAGATTTCTTATTATAAAATCTGAAATTTCTGGCATAGATGTGAACTCTAAAGTTGAGTTACGTGATGCAACATTTTTTGAGGATGTGTTTCCTATGAAAGACGGACTTCCTAAGGAATCTAACCCGACCACTAATTCCATTCCTGCTCAAGTAGAGGAGCTGACAAATGTGGGGGTTGATTCCAGTGCAACTCATTCTGACGATGAGATTGAACCAAGAAGGAGCGAAAGGGCAAGGACCACCAAGGATTTTGGAAGTGATTTCATCACTTACAATGTCGAGGGTGATCCTCTAACCTTCAAAGCTGCTATGGCTACTTCTGATGCCAAGCAGTAGAAGGATGCTGTTAAGAGTGAGATGGATTCTATTGTCTCTAATGGGACATGGGAATTGGTCGATCTCCCTCCTGGTTGTAGCACGATAGGATGTAAGTGGGTCTTCAAAAGGAAACTGAAACCGGATGGAACCGTTGACAAGTTTAAGGCTAGGTTAGTGGCTAAGGGATTCAAGCAAATGGAGGGAATAGACTATTTCGATACCTATTCGTCAGTTGCTAGAATGACTACAATCCGAATGCTTATCACATTGGCCTCTTTATATGATCTTCCTATCCATCAGATGGATGTTAAGACCGCTTTCTTGCATGGCGATCTAGAGGAAGAAATTTATATGGATCAACTTTGAAGGTTTTGAGGCCTCCGGCAATGAGAGAAAGGTTTGTAAACTTGTTAAGTCCTTGTATGGACTCAAACAAGCCCCTAAGCAGTGGCATGAGAAATTTGATAAAATTGTCTCATCGTTTGGCTTTGTTACTAATGAGTTTGATAAGTGTGTTTATAGCAAGAGTATTGGTGATAGTAGTATTGTCTTATGTCTGTATGTCGATGATATTCTGTTGTTTGGAACGGATATGAGGATAATTAATACTACTAAGGAATTCTTGAAAAGTAAGTTTGAGATGAAAGATATGGGAGTAGCTAGTGTGATTCTTGGCCTTAAGTTGACTCGTTCAACTAGTGGCATAACCATATCGCAATCTCATTATACTGAAAGTATAATTGAGAAATTTGGTTATAAGAATTGCAAAGTAGCTAAAACTCCATATGATCCTTCAGCTGCACTTACTAAGAATGAAAGTGGAGTACCGATGGCTCAGTTGAGATATTCTCAAATTATTGGAAGTTTGATGTATCTTGCCAATTGTACTAGACCGGATATATCCTACTCGGTTACTAGGTTGGCTTGATATACTCAATGTCCAAGCAAAGCACATTGGGAAGCTCTTGATAGAGGTCTCAAGTACTTGAAGGGAACGATTTCCTTTGGGCTTCATTACGGGAGATATCCTTCTGTTCTTGAAGGATATAGTGATGCAAGCTGGATTGCCTATAACTCCGGGAGTTATGGCTGTACGGGGTATGTTTTCACCTTAGGCGGAGCTGCAGTCGCTTGGAGGTCGACCAAACAAACTCTGTTGTCTAGGTCTACATTTGAGGCTGAATTAGTTGCCCTTGACACTACTGGATTGGAAGTTGAATGGCTTCGAGGACTTATGTCTGAGTTGCCCATGATCAGTAAGCCCATGCCTGTTATCTCTATACATTGTGACAACACTGCCACAATTGAGAAACTGAAAAGTGTCAAGTACAACTGTAAAACTAGGAGACACATCCAAATTAGATTAAAATCTATAAGGGATCTAGTGTCTCGGAAGGTGATAGCTGTTGATTATGTTGGTACCAAGGATAATACAGCTGATCCTTTAACCAAAGGGCTAGAATTTGCTCTAGTTCAAAAATCTAGGTTGGGGATGGGTCTGAACCCCGTCTGATTCAAACGCAGTGGCAACCCAATCTACCTGTGTGGAGATCCCACAAAGGAGATTCAATGTAGTAATAACAAGCTGTGGGGTGAGTCAGAGCACCTAATAATAGATTGGCATGTTACATGTCTGAGTCTATCCCCTGAATAGCCTAGAGGTGCTCGTTGCTGCTAATAAAGTAAAAGTTTGGAACTTTGAATGGGATCAAGTCTTTTAGACAAGATGCTAGCAGTACATCTTCTGAGATGCCCAGCTAAGTGAGTATTGTTGTTGGCCGCAACTAGAGGAATTTGGGTTATTCCTTGAAAGCACTCATGATAGAGGATCGGGACGTATGGCTTATAAGCGTCAAGTGTTCGATAGAGGGCCTATCATAGCTTTTTTCGTGTTTGTTACCAGTAAAGGCCTCTACATCCAAAGGCATCAGATTCAAGACACCCGTTCATCTGGTCCTGTGGAGGTTTGCGTTGGATAACATAGGTAGTGGTTCAAGCCGGAAGGTACCATTATTGAAAGCATGGCAATGGACAATGATACACGTCATATTTCTATGAACTTGTGGGGGATTGTTGGAATATTTGATTCATGTGGTATGAAGTCCATAGCTCTATGACATTGTTGTGTTGTTGGTTTTGGACTGAATTAGGCAAGGGAAAAACACGTCTGAGTTTCTGCCATGGAGAGCGGCCGCGCTTAGGCCTAGGGCGGCCGCGCTCAAGGGCCGAGAAGTCTCCAAATGTTGCTGGAGGTTAGCGCGGTCGCGCAAGCCTCGAGGGCGGCCGCGCTGACGTCGTTTCTGGTGTTTTTCCTGGGCTAAATTGGATCAGTTTTAGGTCTTTTTAAAGCCTAAAAACCCTAATATACCATATGTATAAATACTCTCTTCCTCCCAGCCGAAAATTACATGAGAGATTGAAGAGAAAATCAATTCTCTTGCTTCTTTTCATTGTTTCGATTACTTTCGTTTATAGAGATTCGTTCGTGAGATTCAAGGCGACTGAGATAGGACCGCCGGTGATTACCTACCTGTGTGCTGCTTTGTGGTACGTAATCCGTGATCGTTTTATCCTCGGAGAAATTTGCACATGCACGAGTTGCACCAATTGGGGGCAATATTTTCTCTTAGGACAGTCTTCCTAAGGCGACTCGATCAAATCACGATAAGTTTTCTAATCGTTTGTTTATTTGTTTTTTGTTTGTTTTCCTGATCCTGTTCCATTGCTTTCGGTTTTGCTATTGGCTTAATTGGTACGTTCTTGACTTGATCAATAAATCCCCTACTGTTGATTAAATTGTTTGTTTAATCTAATGTGCTTATAATTTAATTTCCAACACATATTCCCTTTCCTAAGTGATACTACACACTCTCCGGTCATATTGACGAAACTCAATCTTTTAATATATTTTATTTAATATTTAAGATTTAATAACACTTTGTCATGATAATTTATTTATTGAGAAGAGGGAAAAACTATTATCATTAAGCATATAAATTAATGAGGGCGAGAATTATTTTATTTCACTAAGATTCCAATGTTTTTTATAATAGTATATACTTCATCCAACTCATAATAAAGGCTACTAATTGAATACACGAGAATTAAAAATATATAATTATATATATATTATATATATGTATAATATTGATAGTGGAGCAGATGTTGTGAATTTGGAAACTAAAGTAAGAAAAAGAGTAGTGGAGTAGGAAATAAAAAATAAAATTTTATTGCGAGTTTCTTTCAAATTACGGCGTACGCGAGTTTCTTTCAAATTAACGCTAACTCACGTATTATACGTGTATTATCTAAACTAACTATGAAAATAACACCTTATATAAACTAACTCACGTATTTTAAATTTATCAAAAAAAAAAAAACAAGGCAATATGGCAAAACGTGGGTAAGAGATAGATATTCGCGATATTGAGGGAGCTACTAAACAACGTAGCATTGTTGTGCGGATCTTGAGATTAGTAAAGCACACTGATAAAGAAGGAATGACTTCTTTTGATATGATATGCCTTGACTCTCAGGTTAGTTATCAAATACGCTTTAAATTAAAATATTTGTTATCATTCTTTTAATTTGTTGGAATAATAGATTTATAATGAGATTTATTTTATTACTAATACATTTTTTGAATCTATGATCCAAAAAATAGGGATCTAAGATTCAAGTGTTTGTCCACAAAAATTTTGCTGAAAACTTCAAGGATATGTTTATCGAATGTGGAATTGTTAAGATTACTAATTTTGTTGTAGTAAAGAATGAAATACAACAATGGCAGAAGACCAGGGTTTAACCATCAATCAAAGTTGGTCTTTTCCTTTGCGACCAAAGTATCCACTGTCGATACTCCCATCTCTATTTCTGATCATGGTCTTCAGTTATCTTCTTTTGAGGATATTGAAAAAGGTGGAATTTCAATCCCAACTGAGGATTGGATGTTGGGTAAGTATTAGTATTTATTAGTATTGTTAGTTGTAATTGATGTTGAATGCAATGTTATCCATCATTTGTCTCAAATGTAGTGAAATAATGTATTTTCCTATGGTTTTTTAGATGTCATTGGTGAAGTGTTTTTGCCCCTGGGCGAAGCTCAGTTCATCCAATCGCGTAATGCTAAGTTGCTCGACGTCGAACTGATTGATACAAAGTAGGTATAAATTGACTTTAATATGATTATTTTACAATACGTTTTTAATCTTATTAATTAACAAAATTCATATCAAATTGCAGATGAAATGCATTAATTACAGTTTTATGGGACAATCATGCTGAAGATATGAAAAAAATCATAAATGGTAGAGCTGATTTTGTTGACGAACCGGTAATTTTGATACTACATATGGTTCAAGTGTCTATGTTTAAAGGTTAGTGTTTTCTAAATTTTATTAAAGTTTTATGATATTATCTTTACCTTAGTATCATTTAATAATGTAAATTTCATTTTGTTAGATCAACTACGCGTTGGTACAATGAAGAATTGGACTAAGATGTTCATTAATCCACTATTTACTGCAGTAAAAGATTTCCTCCAAATGTTAGTGAAATATACATTAAGCAAATTATATGATTTTGAATACAGAAAATAGTAGCTACATAATTACTATAATTAATTATATTACCTAAATATTATTAGGCGTGGCCCTGAGCTTCCGACAATTAATCGCAGCAGAAGTCTTATAACAAATATTAGTCATAATAGAAGTGGTGATGATTGGTTAAAACCAATGATTGGTTAAAACCAACCGATATCATGGTTATTAGCGACTTACTCAGTAGTAATGAGGTATATCATACAATTCATTATACACTTCATTCACTAAGCCGCATTATTATATAAACAAATTTAAAGATTTTAAAGTCCATTCTAACCAATATGTTAATATTTTTGTGACCAGTTTGGGGTAAAAAATGTCTTGGCTATAATAACTGATATTGACCTTGACAATGGATGATACTACGATGGTTGTGACAAATATAACTGTACAAAGGGACTAAATAAGGGTTCTAAGTTTTGTGAAAAGTGCAAAAGGATGCTGAAAGTGTAATTCCAAGGTATGAATTATTATTTTGATTCATCTTTTTATAGCGCAACAAGTTATAAATTGTGTGATCAATTGATATTTAATTTTTTTTAATTAGGTTCAAAATCAGGATTGAGGTGATGGATGATGATAATATCTCAGCTCATTTCATGTTATTTGATAGTGCAGCCACATACCTGCTTAATGAGTCAGCTAAAATATTTTATCAAATGTGAAAGAGGTATTCACTTTTATTTTTCAAATACTTAAAAATTTATAGACAATTGGTAGTAAATATTATCTAATATTTTTACGTAAACAGGGTACTTTGCCCAAAGGTTTAAGCCCTTTGTTGGATATGGAATGCATATTCAAAGTTGATTTTAACAAAACAATACAGGAGAAGGCCGATAACAATTGCAGCTTCACAGTTAAAAAGATAACAAATGATGCCTCGATAATCTCTCAGTATCGTGCCTTGATAAATAAAGATGTAAGCAAAAACACCGTTTAATTCTTTAATATACCGACATTTTGGAAAACGTCTTCACTATTATATTATAATTTAAAGGAGACTATATAACTATTTATATTTTATTTCTTTCTTATGCAGGAGGTTGTTTCCAAGCTTAAAGTAATAGACGCGGACGAAACTGATTTAATTGAAGTTGTTGGTGATAGTGCCGAAGACAATACTCCAAAGAAGCGTAAGCTTATTGAAGCAACTGATATTCATGATACCCAGTTGTCAATTACAAAAGTTAAAATGAATATAAAGGAAGAGAAGTAGCATCTTTCGTACAACATTGGGGTTTTCGAGTTTTGAATTACGATTTTTTAGATTATTTCACTTGGTTTAACAATATGATTGTATTTTTGGTTCTTATTTTGTTAGACATGGATTTGGTTAAACAATGTTTAATTATCTATTTGGTTAAATTTGATATTTAGTTTTTTTCATCTCATATTATGTGTTGTCTTTTTATCTCATTGTCGTTTCACATTTGGATAAATTTCACATTTGAAATATAAATATATTATATAATTTTATTTCATTAATATAAAATTTATAAATTTACCTCTTTGTAAAGCCATACATATCATAACAGGTTCAAGATTATTTTATTTACAATTATTTTAATTAAAATTTAGAGAAATCTAGGTTTTATCATAAAATTATTTTGAACTTGAATTGGTTAAATTAAATCTCAATTTATTACCTTTAAGGAACTGTATTGATTTGCTGATTTGTGAATATTGTTCTGCTATGTATTAGATTACAAGAAGAGGATGGGGTTGAAAAGTTCATTGATTGTAGATGTGTCTCTGCATGTGAGGCGATTTGGAGGATATATGGGTTTGATTTGCATTATAGAACTCTACCAGTTGAGCGGTTAGCTTTTCACATGAAGGGTGACCAGACTATACCTTTTCACGAAGGGGATTATATTGAAGATGTTCTTGAAAAAGCAGAGACTGTTAAAAAATCCCAGTATGTTAAGTTGATGGAGTATAACCGTGATAATGAAGACGGTCGACATTTGAAATACTGTGAATTCCCGAGGTATTTTATGTGGGTAAAAAATAAACGTGAATGGCGCCGCATGAAAGATAGTCAATTTGCAATTGGAAGGATATATCATGTGCCGGTCGGCTGTGGAAAATTGTACTACTTGAGGATTATGTTGAATCATAAAGCCGATTGCAAAAATTTTGAAGATTTGAGAACCGTTGATCATGTTGTCTGTAAGGACTTTAAATCAGCTTGCTATGCCTTGGGTTTGTTAGATGACGACAAGGAATATGTCGATGCAATAAAAGAAGCAGCTGGTTGAAAAATGTCTGTAGCCTTAAGGAGACTATTTGTTGCCCTATTACTGTCTAATTTCATGACTATGTCGCACGAGGTATGGGATAAGACTTGGGAGGAACTTTCCGATGACATGGAATACAACTATAGGAAACTGCACAATAATCCGGATAAATTTATCATCTTTAAATCTAATATAGGTTTTCATTTAATATTACATATATTTATATTTTTTATCTAATATATAATCTAATTACAAATTCTTATAAACACACAATTCTAATTTTTTTCTCTAACCGTAATTAAAGTAAAATATACTGGATATTTGTTCTACTTTCAATAGTGTACTCCGACCATATGGCGAAAATATTCACCACTCCATTCGTCCCGCATTAATTATCTAATATGGATATTACATACATGTTTATGCTTTGATCGAATATTTGAGAGATAAAGTTGATTGTAGTACATTTTTTAAATTTGTACTTCCTCCGTGTCGCACAAATTTGTTATCAATTTTATTTACAAAATATCGTTTTGTTATTGGTTGGAGAACAAATTTATTGGTTATTTAATATTTACAAATGAACGTAATCCCACCGTCTCACAGTAATAGTATCATCCTTTCCTCCCGCACTAATTTTCATGTAGAGATATTATATAATCATAATGCATTTTGTCAAATATATTGAGTTCCAAGTTTTAACGTTTAATTTAAGGACATATATTATTTCGTACTCCCTATATGTTTTATCTTATATATGTAGTATACATATATATATAATTTGTATTCCTTTAATTATTATTATATTAATTATTGGATATATATTTATTCATAATTGTGCCAGGATTGAAACTAAACGAAGAACAGAAGAAGAATCTTACTTTAGCAGAAATTGAAAAGATATTGGTTCAAAATGGAAGTAGCCTGCATAAGTTTACAAATATGCCTAAGTCGATCAACTCTGCAATTGAGGATGCACAAAACAGGCTTATTTTAGATGAAACGTCATATGAAATAGAAGAGATGAAGGCTGAGCACGCCAGATTGTATAAACAACTCACGGCTAAGCAGAAGAGAGTATATGAAGAAATCATGTCAGCTGTCGATAGTGAAAATGGTGGAGTATTCTTCCTGTATGGTTATGGAGGGACGGGAAAGAGGTTTATGTGGAAGACATTATGTGTTACATTACGGATGTAGAGGAAGATTGTAGTAACAGTTGCATCCAGTGGTATTTCTTCATTATTACTTCCCGGAGGTAGGACTGCCCATTCTAAATTTGGTATACCTTTACAGCTTGATGAGACTTCCATGTGTAGCAAACTTAAGCCAGGTTCTGATGAGGCAGAGTTACTTCAAAAAACATTGCTTATTATTTGGGACGAATCTCCAATGGCACATAAACACTGTTTTGAGGCGCTTGATCGTAGCTTGAGAGATATTATCCGTGGCCCTGATGGACGGTTATGTGATAAGCCGTTTGGTGGTAAGGTTGTGATATTTGGAGGAGATTTCAGACAAATTATTTCGGTCGTACCTATGGGTAGCAGAAATGATATTGTGCATGCTTCACTATGTTCATCGACACTATGTAATGAATGCAAAGTACTAAGGTTAACACAAAATATGAGATTACAATATATACGTATCTCTATTTTAAAAGTTATAATAAAACTAAAATATAATATTTTATGTAGGGTGGTTCGTCTTCTTCGGATGTTGAGAATATTAGGTCTTTTGCAAATTGGTTATTATTCGTTGGTGATGGGACTGCTGGTGATAAGTAACAATTGCTTTTAAGATATAGATACATATTTTATCTGTTGGTTATTACTACCTCTGTCTCAAAAGCCTTACTACCTTTGTTGGAATTTATGTACTATATCCGTCTTAATATTAGTAAAAACTGCTTCATAATTTTCCGATCTTCTCTCAATTTTAATATTGATTTTTACTTCCTTTTTAAGTTCATATTTTTACTAATATTTATTTATTATATGTTGGTTATTATTGCAGGTGATAAGAACCATGGTGAAGTTGAAATCAAAATACCAGATTGAAATTGTCACAGCCAGAATCACAAGTGATATCCAAGGTGATAACTGCACCAACGATAGCACTTGAGATAGCACACACACACTTCGAAAATAAAATAATTTTGTAAAAGAGTTTGCAGCGGAATAAAAATATCAAAATTATTTTTCTCAAGTTATATAAATATAACTTGAGAGTGCCTCTTAGGCAAGACTTTATAATCACTATAAATGAATTTACAAAGCCGAAAGTTCCCTATAGCTATAACTATTTTAAGCTCTATGGAACAAGAAATAAAGAACGGAATCCTATCCTAGCCTTCACACAACTTGATACCAATGTAATCAAGTGCGAAATTACAAGGGAGAAAGGATTAAAAAGAACCAAACAAAGAACTCTATCTCTAAGCTTTCGAATGTGTGATGTGATGATGTAATTGACATGTCTTCAAATGAAACCTTCTTAGCTTATTTATAGTCTTCAAATACTTGAAGGCTACTCAATTAACAGCCTTGGGGCTGGTCTTGCACGTTGAGAAAGTGTAGGGAGAGTGGGTGAAGTTTTTCCACATTTTTAGCTCCCACTTCCTCAATTTTAGCAACCAAGTTGATTTATCTCCAAGTCATGCTTCCACGCCTTGTACTTCCATGCTCTATTAACCTTGTACTTCTTCTATAACTCAGCAACAACTCTTGACCAAGTCTTCACACGTTTTGCTTGTTATTGCCCAAGTTACGAATTTATACATAAAATGTATAAATTATTTTCTTCCAAATTCCACACGTGTCTAGCTCCTTCTTTGATGCTATTGCACTCTGAAATATAAACATAAACTATAGACTATGCAGATTATATTAGCACATTAGTCCATTAAATAATAAACAAGAAATATACAACTATATAATTTTCAGTACAGGAAATCATCTGCGATATCACCTGGACTTTTGGAAAATCATCTACGATATCATCTGCAGTTTACACTAACACAGATGATATATTGATAAGAGATTCTGTCAATACCATCTCAGCTATCGTGAATTGCATATACCCGAACTTAATGCAGAATAAATATATTGATGAATTTTTCCAGAATCGGGATATACTTGCACTAACAAATGAGATTGTTGACAATATTAATGAGTATGTTATGTCGCTCTTTCCTAGAAAAGAAGTGGAATACATGACTTTAAAGACGAAGAATTTAACCAATCAGCCGAAGATATATTTTCAACTGAATTCCTAAACACCATCAAGTGCTCTGGAATACCTAATCACATACTGAAGTTAAAGATTGGATGTGTCGTCATGTTGTTACGAAATATAGATCAAGCTTCAGAATTGTGTAACGATACAAGATTAATCGTTACAAATCTGGGTACGCAAATAAATTTTGTTAGTATATAATTATACATTTATATGATTAATTATTTGATTATTTGACATAAATCATACTGTTATTTTAATATATATATATATAGGTAAGCACGTTGTCGAGCGGTAATGTTGTCCGAAATGAATGTTGGTAAGAAGGTGTTGATACCGATGATGATTATGTCACCTTCTAATACTACAAAATTCCCGGTTAGGTTTCAACGGAGACAATTCCCACTGACCGTTTCTTTTGCAACGACGATAAATAAAAGTCAGGGACAGTCGCTCGCTCATGTTGACCTTTTTCTTTCAAGACCAGTATTTAGTCATGGACAATTATATGTTACTTTTTCTAGAGTAACTACAAGGAAATGACTTAAAGTGCTTATATGTAATAGTCATGAACAGTCAGATGACACGACTACAAATGTTGTGTACAAATTTTTTTTTGACAAATTGTAATATATTATATAAAATTATCTCATTATTTTCTCGAATTATATTTACGTTTAACTTTTACCTCAATATTTTATTCCCCGTTTGAAACCGATGGGTTACTCATCACTAGTATTTTGAAAAAGAAATCATCAATCACGCCTGTCCAATTATATCGCTAGCGTTGTTAACTGTTTAACTCAAACAAACTCTTTAGCCCTAACCCTGGTCCACATTAACCTTAACCTTAACCTTAACCTTAACCTTAACCTTAACCTTAACCTTAACCCTAACCCTTTCCTTCCTTCCAACTAGTATAAATTAAACAGATCCCCTTCCGTTGGCCGACACTTGCATCAGAAGCGTCTTGATAAACGTCTTTCTTGTTCGCATAGCACTTTCCAATCCCCAATTTCTCAGCAAATTAACTCCGGCGCCGGCGAAAATGAGGGAGTGCATCTCGATCCACATTGGTCAGGCCGGTATTCAGGTCGGAAATGCCTGCTGGGAACTTTACTGCCTCGAGCACGGTATCCAGGTACTTACTCTTTCTCTCCATTTATATACCTAAATTTATGTTTATGTTGATCATTACTTTGTTTTTTTTTCCTCCGATCTATGGATATGGAAATTAATCAGCGTATGTATCTATATTTCTATGTTGATTGTTATACTGACAATGTAGATCTACATTTATATGTTGTGATGTTTTTAATTCAGTAGGATCTGCATTTTCCTGTGCAATTTCGGTCTCAATTTTAGCTAGATCTGAAATGATTGTGTTTTTTTTTTTTTTGGGTTTAATTGTTGATTTTGGTCGTGGATTGATCGTGAATTTGTATCAATTGAGGAACTCTATTGATCATTGGTTCATTAAATTCTCACACGGAGCTCTTTATAGATGTGTCTTTGGGAGGCTGTTTTGTTGTAATTATTAAATCCTGTGGTTCCTGTTGGATCTGCAATAGAAATTTATGCTTTAACATGTAAATCAGTTTGTTGCATCTGTTTTTGTTATGCTGCGTATGTGCATTTGTATCTGATTTTGCTATGGAGTTGGATTTGGATTTTGTGGTGTTTGAAATGATTTTATGCTGATTAATTCAGTATATCATGAGAGCAGATCAGGTTTAATCAGACAATTTATCTTTGTAAATGGATCAACATTTGAAAGTAGTTGCTATATGTCCATCACTTATGCCTGCATTGTCAATAAAGTACATGTATTGACTCAAATCAATAACTTTGTATCAATATTTTTATACATATTGAAGCTGTCTACAGTGCATCTTGATTGAGGTTATAATTGAGTGATTGATCAAACATAGAGTTGTACGTCATTGCCTGCAAACTATTAGGATTTGTATGTATCTATGTGTGTTATGTTACTGGTTTTCACAAAAAAAATTCATCAAGAGGAATCAAGGATCCATCATCCATCTGGTCTTAAAGTGTATACACAGATTTTGTTTTTAATTACATGTGAATACAATGATTATATAAAGTGCTTTTTATTTTCATCAGTTTCTTTTGAAGCTTACTGTAATCTATTACCTCTCCTTTGCAGCCTGATGGCCAGATGCCAAGTGACAAGACTGTTGGTGGAGGTGATGATGCCTTCAACACCTTTTTCAGTGAAACCGGTGCTGGAAAGCATGTCCCTCGTGCTATTTTTGTTGATCTCGAGCCTACTGTGATTGATGAAGTGAGGACTGGTACTTACCGCCAGCTCTTTCACCCAGAGCAGTTGATTAGCGGCAAAGAAGATGCTGCCAACAACTTTGCCCGTGGCCACTACACCAGTGAGTAAACTATCTAATCACCTGTTCACATGCTCCCTCCGTCCCAGAAAATTATTATTCCCTCTTTCCATTTTTGTTTGTCCGAAAAAGATGTTCTCATTTCCATAATTGAAGGATCAAAACCATTGAACTTCCCACATTATTCTTGTGTTAAAAACGTGTGATCTTGACTAAAGTTGTGAGTGTTATATTTACTTTTATGAAGGGTAATCTTAAAATAAAAAAACATATCACTAAAAACTTGAATAGTCAAATATGATCATTATTTTGGGACGAAGGGAGAAATCTGTGCAAGTAATGGCTCAGTGATATTTATATTTTTTTGTTTCAGTTGGGAAAGAAATTGTTGATCTCTGCTTGGACCGCATTAGAAAGCTTGCTGACAACTGTACTGGTCTCCAAGGATTCCTCGTCTTTAATGCCGTTGGTGGTGGAACTGGTTCTGGTTTGGGTTCCCTCCTTTTGGAGCGTCTGTCTGTCGACTACGGGAAGAAGTCAAAGCTTGGTTTCACTGTCTATCCATCCCCACAGGTCTCAACATCAGTTGTTGAGCCTTACAACAGTGTTCTCAGCACCCATTCCCTTTTGGAGCACACTGATGTTGCTATTCTTCTCGACAACGAAGCCATTTATGATATCTGCAGGCGCTCACTCGACATTGAGCGTCCAACTTACACTAACCTTAATCGCCTCATCTCTCAAGTAAAATTTCTTCACTTCAAACACACACACACATACACACACACACACACACACACACCCTCCTCCCCCCACACCTCTTTTCTTTGATGATTCATGTTAGACGTGTCCAAACGGTTATAACCGCCGGTTAACGGTTATAACCGCCGGTTAAAAATTTCGTTAAGTCTTAACCGTAACCTAACCGTTAACCGTGTACTAATGGTTACGGTTATACGGTTAACGGTTATACACGGTTACACGGTTATACACGGTTACACGGTTAAAAATGTGCTTTTTTTTTCTTTTCAGTTTGGTCCTTTTTTAACGGAATAGTTAACTTTTGTACTGTATAACCCTTTTTTATTTTTATTTTTATTTTTTTTTGAATAAAGAATACAATTTGAGATGTTACTTATTAATGATTTTTTTTGGAAAAAGTTATAAAAAAAAGTTAAGAATTTTTAAATAAATGAAATTTTAACGAAAAATGTGTTTAACAGATTTTTTTAACAGTTTTTTTTTTTGGTTAAGCAAAGCTATTTGAGAAATATTTCTTTTAAAAAACAGTTTTTAACATTTTTTTTGAAGAAAATAGTTAACTTTTAACAGATTTTAACTAGTTTTATAAAAAAGTTAACTTTTTATTTTTTTTTTGGATAAAGAAGACCATTTTAGACTTTTGTTTACTATATACATTTTTTGCAAAAAGATATATAAAAAAAGTTATGAATTTTGAAAGAAATAAAACTTAACTTTTTTAAAAATAAACGAAAGTATATAAAATAAAAAGGGACGGTACCCTTAAATTTTATTAATTAAATAAAATTACAAAGAGGGGGACAACCAACCTTACCCTTTTATAATTAAGGGGGGACATTTAGGAGCCTTTACCTCAAAAGAAATAGTAAATATTATATATATATATATATATATATATATATATATATATATATATATATATATATATATATATATATATATATATATATATATATATATATATATATATATATAAATATATATTATATATTATATATATAAACATATATAATATAATATATATAATTCAAAATTTGAAATTTGAATTTCAAATTTCAAGGTTAGGCGGTTAGTTAGGCGGTTATAACCGCCGGTTAGTTAAACGGTTATAACCGCCGGTTATAACCGCCGGTTGCCGGTTTTTGAAAACCTTAACCTTAACCTAACCGTGTAACCGCCGGTTTCGGTTAAGGCGGTTACGGTTAAGGCGGTTGACGGTTATAGCCGGTTACGGTTACGGTTATTAACCTCCGGTTAGCCGGTTTCGGTTAGATTTTGGACACGTCTAATTCATGTTAGCCAACCCCAAACCATTTTGGGATTTAGGCTTTGTTTTTGTGCATACAGAAACACACACACACACACCCCTCTTTTCTTTGACGATTCATGTTAGCCAACCCCAAATCATTTTGGGATTAAAGCTTTGTGTTTTTTGCACCCACACCCACCAAAAAACACACACACACACACAAGAATTTACTTTCAATGAAATTAGAAATTGCTGACATGTTACCTTTACGTCAAATACAGGTGATTTCTTCCTTGACAGCATCTCTGAGGTTTGATGGTGCCCTAAATGTGGATGTGACCGAGTTCCAAACCAACTTGGTTCCTTACCCAAGAATCCATTTTATGCTTTCCTCATATGCCCCCGTCATCTCAGCCGAGAAAGCATACCACGAGCAACTTTCCGTTGCCGAGATCACCAACACTGCATTCGAGCCCTCATCCATGATGGCCAAATGTGACCCTCGTCATGGAAAGTACATGGCTTGTTGCCTAATGTACCGTGGTGATGTGGTCCCCAAAGACGTGAACGCTGCTGTTGCAACCATCAAGACCAAGCGGACAATCCAGTTTGTTGATTGGTGTCCCACTGGATTCAAGTGTGGGATCAACTACCAGCCACCAACCGTTGTGCCAGGTGGTGACTTAGCCAAGGTGCAGAGGGCAGTCTGCATGATTTCAAACTCGACTAGTGTTGCTGAGGTGTTTTCTCGCATTGACCATAAGTTTGACCTTATGTATGCCAAGCGTGCTTTTGTGCATTGGTATGTGGGGGAGGGTATGGAGGAAGGAGAGTTTTCGGAAGCTCGGGAAGATTTGGCTGCTCTGGAGAAGGATTATGAGGAGGTTGGTGCTGAGGGCGGTGAGGAAGATGGTGAAGAGGGTGAGGAGTACTGAGGGAGTTTTTAGCAGTTGGCGGGTTTTCTCAATAATATCTTATTCATAAGTTGTAATGTCCCTATGGAAGTTCACTATGTAAGATGTAATGTTGGCTTTTGTTATTTTGTACTCCCTATGTCATGTCAATAAATGGATGTTGTTTTCTATGAATATCCAAGAGTAGAGGAGCATAAGCTAGTTATAAAGCTTTTTACCCAAGAGTAATTTATTTTATAAATAGCTCTTTTTATTTCACCAATTCCCCATGTTTGAGAAAAGCTTTATCATTGCGATTTTTTTTTGAGCTTTTTATTTGTTAACCTGATAAAATAGCTCTATCTGAATGCTCTAAATAATTTTATCCTATAACAAATGTTTATCATTTAAAAAAGTTCAATTGACATTTTGAGCTCTCGTACATACTTTGCTTAAACTTCGGTTAAAATCTTTGTTTATTTTTTACGGTTTAAACTATTTCACTTTGACGCACTCAAAGTGAAACAGTTTAAACTATTTCACTTTGAATAAGATGGTTAAAATTGCTAAAACCCCCCCCCCCCCCCTTAATTTTCATTACTTTTGAGGAAAATGAGTGCGTATCTAAATTAAAAGAGTTATAACTGCTAAAAAATAATAATGATGGTTAAAATTGAAGTTTAAGCAAATTATGGGAGTTCAAAATAGATTTTTTCTCAATTTTCTTTTTTTAAAATATATTTTTCAAAATAACTCCGTTCCAAACTATTTGCCAAAGTGTCAATTTTTTTTTTAAACTCGATAAATGGAATAGCGAGTTTGACTTTTATCTAGTGAAACTCGCTAAATGGTATGTCGAGTGTTTTTTTTTTTATTTTTCAGTAATTATTTCTGCAATTAAAACAAATTGACATGAAAATTAAACTCGCCATTTGATTTGGCGAGTTTAAACGCCCCAGCAATATCTGTTCAGCGAGTTTGACAGATTGCGAAGAAACAAAAAAAAAAAAAAAAAAAAAAAACAAGGAAGAAGAAGAGAAAAGAAGAACGAATTTTGAAAAGATTAACCCAAATTCAAAACCCATCTAGTAAATTGATTCTTCAAAATTGATAAGTAAGTCTTCATTCTCTTCTCTATATTTCCATTTTTTGAAGGTTAGAATAAGTTGTGCACATAAATTTAGGATTTAGGGCTGAGTTTGAATTTGGTTATTTTAGGATGTGTTTAAACGAATTTTGGGTGTTTTTTTTTTGCTAAGTTTTTCCATTCATTCCACTGAATTAGTATTTATTTGAACAAATGTTAGGGTTTTGATTGTATTTGATTGATTTGTAAGTTTTTATTTTTTAGAGTGGTTTATTTTTAATCAAAATTTAGGAATATTTTGTGTTATGAGTATTTCCTAAAGTATTGATTTGTGAAAGTAATATTTGGATTTGTGTTGATTTGTGAAAATAATACTTGTGAAAATAACACTTCCTAGAATATTTGATTTATGAAATAATACTTGTGTTTGATTTGTTTTGATTAACAGATGGATACTTTTATTGATCATGGGCCTTTTGATACTTCTGTGTTGACTTCTCATCACTTCCACTGAGCTCGATATATTTGGGCAAATCATGAGGTTTCGAGTTTATCATTTCGCCGAGGTGCGACCATGCCAAATGTTATAGCTCCCGTGGTTCAGCAGAGATTAGAAGTGGCTGGGCTTTTGGGAGTTCATTTGATCGAGAGAGTGCAGTATGACTGAGCTTTATTTGAGGCGTTGATTGAGAGATAGCGTCCGAAAATCCATACATTCCACCTCCCTGTTGGTGAGATGACTATCACATTATAGGATATCGGGATGATGTCCGGGTTGCCGATTGATGGGTTACCCGTTATCGATTCAGATCTTCCCGTGCTTCCAGATTGGTGGAGCTTATGTGCAGAGCTTCTAGATGTTGTCCCACCTGATGCAGTGTTTGATGGAAGTAGTCTAAAGCTTAAGTGGCTTAAGACACATTTTTCTGAGTTTGGTAGCCATCCGACTGATTCCCTCTCCAGACTTAGTTAATAGGTATACGCGTGCCTATATTTTGATAACCCTTGGGGCTAATGTGATACCAGATCGTACTAACAGCAAGGTGAAGCTATTTTAACTCCCTTTACTTAGAGATATTGAGAGGATACACATGTAAAGCTGGGGTAGTGTGTGTTTAGCCTTTTTATATAGGGAACTATGATGTGCCACTCACCCCGAGACTAGCCAGTGTGGTGGATTTCTGAATATTCTGCATGTATGCTATACCATATTAATTAAACGTTATGATGTTATTTTCTTTTCTCTTTTTTTAATTGAAATCATATGTTTTGATGGTATTTGATATATATATTTTATTGATACAACTTTGGGCATGGGATAGGTTGCTATGTACGCAACCTATTTCTCTTAGGCCAAATGAGGATCAGGGCAACCTTCCATTAGGGTGCAGGTATACATTTATTAAAGACTTTTCCATCTAAAATGTTATTGTCACCTACTGTAAGTACCCCAATCTGGATCACCCCCTTTCAAACACACGGGAAACACCGCAGACTCATCAACGCAGTCTCGACGACCCCTCTCACTCAAAACCCTCTCTAAACCCCCAGCCAAACCAAGGGAGGAGCCTTCCCCGGGATAAAAAGGGACAAAGGACCTTTTGGGAATTTTCAGAAATTGGGAAAGCAATATTGATCCGTACGGACCTCTTTGCTGTCATAATTACCGAATCCCCTTAAAGTCCACAATATTCCCTCAAATCCCTAAGAAATGATTACCCAAATGCATGGTTGGTCCGTACGGACCTCTTTGCATGCCGAGTTGGTCCGTACGGACCTTCTTGCATGGGGGACATCATCATTCCGAATATTCACCATCATTGCGTGATTCCCTCAAATCGAGGAAATCCAAAATTCGGATAACCAAGAAGGTACGTACGGACCTCTTTGCTCCGAAATTTTTACTATAAATAGAGGGCTCCCCCTCCTCATTTTCACACACCTCTCTCTTCTCTCTTCCTCCCTTAGCCTTCTGGCTCCCCTCTAAGTCCTCTCGAGGCACTCTCGGCCCCTTTCGGATCCTTTCGAGGCCTTCCGAGCTCCTCGGTGCTCCGAAGCCTCCCGAGCGCTCCCGAGACGCTCCCGCGCCGCCCCGAGGCACTCTCGAGGTACTCTGAGGCCCCTCGTGGTACTCCGAGGCCTTGCTCGGTCTTTCCACCTGTCCCGCTCTTTCCGAGTCAAACCGACGATCCCAAATCACGCCGAAACTCCGCCCGAGTGACTCCCGCCACCACAACGCACGCCGAACCTCTCGCCCGAGTGATCCCGACGATCCCTACGCACGCCGAACCTCTGCCCGAACGCAGCCTACAACCTCAACTCACGCCAAAACTCGTCCGAGACAACCGGTCCCTCCCGAAGCAATCCCGATCCGTAACGCTACTCCGACCTCAAACACTATTCCCCGGCGGAAGGCAGACACGAACCAACATTGGTAAGGCTTCCTTCCTATACTATTTCAATACATTTCCATACATAGCATACAATGTAGACATCCGATACAAAGATGCATTTTTAAAAGCACACACACACACACAACATTTAAAGGATATTAGGGGTATCCGAAAGACTCGTTTACGAGGCTACTCGGGTGAGCTCTAATATTCTAATATTCTCTTCCCTGGGAGTCATCGACCTCCGAACTCAAAATCTCATCACACAAAAACAGCTTTAAAATTATCTTTAAACCGATGCCCTTTTTCAATGTTTTGGGCTTAATAAAAACGGCGTGGCGACTCTACAAAAACAAAACGGCGAGACACGTCGCCCCTAACGCGAAAGACGCCGGATGCCGGGTCGCGAAGCCTGCTCGGATCCGGGTAATTTCAGTTGGCGACTCTGCTGGGGAAAATTTTGTTTTAAAAACTTTTAAACAAAACAAAAGATTTTTAAAACGATGATGAGGGTCAAACTTTCATTTTACCCCTTCCTTTAAATGTTGTGTGTGTGTGCACGTGCTTCGTTTTTATTTTACAAAAAAAAATAAAAATACAAAAAAATGCATTAATATACATCTCGTGCATACATTTAAAATTCTTCAAAAACTCTGTTTTACTCGTAAAAGAATTTTAGAGACCGCACACTTCTGGCCTTACCGCCGTAAGTACCCAAATGCGGCTCATGCCTTCCGGTTAATTTTCCCGGCAATTCCGGTAATTTTTCCGGTAATTCCCCGGATTTTCCTAAAGTTCCGGAGCAATTCCGGAACTGTTCCAAGCCTTTTAAGGGCTGAAGGAAATGCTTGGTGATTAAGAAACACGTTTTTTTCTTAATCCCAAAACCCTTCTAGAAGACTGCCACCTTGCATGTTTCTAGAAAAATCCATATTTGGCTACTTATGTCGTGCGACATAACCAGCCAGGAAGAGTTCTAGAACCATGCCACCTTGCATGTTTCTAGAAGAATCCAGTGGCTACTTATGTCGCGCGACATAACCAGCCAGAAAAGTTCTAGAACCATGCCACCTTGCATGTTTCTAGAAGGAATACGATATGGCTTGTTATGTCGTGCGACATAACAAGCCCATGCAGTAGCCTCTATAAATAGAGGCCTTCACCTCTCATTTTAAACACACCTCCTCCACCCCTCGCCCCCTCTATAGGGAATACGCTCCGTAAGCCTCCTCTCTCCTCACATACCCCCAAATCAACCTAATCCTCCCAAATCCATCCCACACACACTTCCCACACACACACACACTTCCTATACATCAAGAACTCGAGGTTCTCAAGGATCCAAGGCTCGAACTCGCCTCCTGAGGAGGACGCTAAAAGGCTCCTATATCTAACTTGATATAGGAGTTGTGGATCTTCAAGGGTAACGAGTTTCTACCCCTTTTCCACTCTCTATTTTCCTTTGAATATGAAATCTATGTGTTACATGCATTGATAATGTAGTATTCGATTAAAGTTGCATGCTTTAGCTTCATATTACCTGCATCCCCATTCCATTTCATTACATTTCATATAAAATCTCCGTTTTGACTTGGTTTTGCATGAACACTCAAGATGAGTATGGATCCCTCATATCCACACCCTCTTGAAGTGTTCATTATTGTTAAACATGCTCCCTGAGATTTGTTTGTGAAGTAACTTGACCATTTTGGTGCCTTGTTACCTCTGCAAATCTCAGTTGTAAAACCTCTGCAAAATGGCTAGTTATGTCACGCGACATAGGCAGCCTATGTCACGCGACATAAGTAGCCAGTTTGCAGAAGTTTCACAGTTTCAAGCTGTAATCTGATGTTAATCCCCATAATGATATAATCTGATGTCTATCTGCAATTTATATAACATCTATGTACATAATGTGTCATCTTTTTTATTAAAATACCATTTTCATACATAAAGATGCATCCTTTGCACTTAAATCTCATTTTCATGCATAAAAATCATCCTTTTTGCATTTAAAATCCCTTTTTACCTTAAAGATGCACCCTTTGCACCCAAAGACTCATTTTCATACTCAAAATGCATACTTTGCATAAAAAAAATCATTCTTTGCCATTTTCATGCATCATTTGTGCATTAAATGTTATTTTCCAACATAAAAATGCATTCTTTGCATAAAAATCTTTTCTTTGCACAAAAAGCATCCCTTGCAACCAAAAGACATGCTTTACATTCTAAAATGCCATCTTTTCACTAAAGTATCATTTTTACATGCATTCCCCCCATGTCCCCATTAGCAACCTTGGAACGGACCGGTGTAAAAGTTCTCATCTTTGCATCGTTCCTTCCATTAAAGGTTCCATATCTCTTTAGAAAGGGACACCTTGAACCCTATATCTCCGATTATCGCTTAAGAAAGAGTATGAAGCCTCTATACGAGCTCGACCGTCTTAAAGCGTAGGATTGATGGGCTAAGGACATTCCTTCCTAAAGAACCTCATCTTTGACCAAAAGAGAGTCATTTCTCTCGATCACGCAAGTCCTGAGGGTCCCGAGGTTTAAAAATGCGATGATCACAAGTCATAAGATGAGGACGGGATCATAATCCCAAATACATAAATTCCAAGAAATCCCGAGCGACAACCAACAAATGGTTTGTACGTCCGGAAGACAACTTGGGACATTCCCCCCTTTTATTTTCAAACACATGCACACAAAGAAAGTACGCAAGCAAACACGATTAATGAAATCTCGGGAGACTTGCTCCGGCAAGGCACTTTGGGTGAACGCCAAACGTTCTTCCCAAGGGGTAACTTAACCTCCGAACCCATAAAACCTTTTTTTCAAAGTTTTGAGGTAATCAAAATGGCGTGGCGACTCCGTTTTTCAAATAACTCGGATGTCTTCAAACTCGCGTGAATTCCAATAAACAAAAATTTTGGGCACACATTCACAAGCCATGGCGACTACTGGGATATCCCAAAGGAGAAAAGCTTTATTTTCAAAACAAAAATCGATACTTGGTATATAGGTGGACCCCACTTACCCTTCCCGTATCGCTCCCTAACCCGGGCTTGGGATAACAAGGTGGTTTAACAATCCCACGTACCAGTATCCCTTTTCGAAAAAAAAAATAATTTTGAAAAAAATAGAAGAAAGCTTTTCCCTTTGAGCTGGTTAGACTCCCATCGCCGATTTCATTAATCGTGCTTGCTTTCTTTACCATGCATTGCATCATTTGCATCTTGGAATCTCGTGCATACTTTGAACGGGAAACAACCCGAAAAATAGCAAAAGGAGTGGAACCCGGAAAATTGATCCATGCGCCGTACGACTCAATCCTCATAGGATTCTCGACCATACGACCTCAAAGGCAATTCCACCAGAAAATCATGGTTAATCCGGGCAAGCCCTAGCACTTGGGGCTACTCACCTCCATGATCGACCGAGGCTCCTTAAAATTTACGTGCTTATGTGCTGCATTTTCCCCCGCCCCGAAACTCATTCCTTTAAAACACATTTATGAAAATCTCTCGTTTTAACTCAAAAAGGAACATTTTTAGGAGACCGCACACTACGCGCACTCCGATATATCCCGTACACTTTTGCACGCACGTCCTTCAAACCCGAGGGTGGTTCCAGATGCAGCCACGGACAGCCTTTACGATGCTCCCGGCGCGCACGGAATCATCCCAACCTCCCCATGGCAAATGTTGTCGACCAATGCACACCCGTGTCACACGTTTCAAAACCGTGACTTTTGGTTGGTTTTTGGTCTAGTCCGTGTCATATAGCCCAGCTTGCATACCCACGTAAAGGTCAAGCCTTAGCTCATAACGGAAGCCAAGATTTTCGCTCAAGCGAAATTCTGCCAAAATTCCGACAAGGAAAAATCGGTGGGATCTTGACTCCGACATTGACTATTGACCTTGACCCGCACGGAATGCGTAAGAGTCAAGACCGAGTCTTTGCCAAAAATCAAAAGATCTTTCGCTCAAGCGAAGCTCGCCAAAATTCCGACAAGGAAAAATTGGCAAGATCTTGACCGCATTGACTTCGATTCCGACTCACGCACCGCGTATGCAACGAAGTTCAATGTGACACCGTGTCATCCGGCACCGCCCGACCCATGCCTATTATTTTCTCGGACATTACCGAAAGTCAAAACGTCATTTCGCTCAAGCGAAACTCGCCAAAGATCCGTCAAGGCGTAGAGACGAGACTTTCCCGGTATTGCCTTGACTATAATCCGCAGCGCTCGTGCGTTGAAAGGTCCTATGACCCGCTAGACCCGTTAGGAGCGTTCTTTACTCTCGGTCGGTGGGATCCGCGTGCCCTATAGGACCCTCGCCCGGGCCGTCCACCCCGGGAGGTCGAAATACAGTGGAATACGAGGGGCTTATAGACGTAGTGACGGAACCCACCGATCCAGATCTAGAGTAGTTGCGAAAAAGAAGGGCAAACCCCTTTTCCAACCAAATAGAAATTAATAAAAGACATTGTTTTAAGTAAACTTGAACAATTAGTGTAATCATAATTGCATGTTCCTATCTCTCGAAATCCCTAATCGAGACCTTTTCGGTCCGATCTCCGTTTCCTCATCCCGACCTTTCATGGTCAAATCCCTAATCGAGATCTTTTCGGTCCGATTTTGATTTTCTATCCCGACCTTTCATGGTCAAATCCCTAATCGCGACCTCTTCGGTCCGATTTTTGATTTTTCTTGTCCCGACCTTTCATGGTCAACCTATAATCGAGACCTCCTCGGTCCAATCTCCGATTTCCCGACTCAACCTTTCATGGTCAAATCCTTAATCGTGACCCCCTTCGGTCCGATCTCTACTTCCAATCTTGACCTTTCAAGGTCTCATCTTTTCCGATCAATTAGGATTAGGAGAAAATGCGTTTCGAGCAAAAGTTAAAGCGATAAGGGCATGTTACTTGAGCCTTCAGCCTAAACACTTACCTTCGAGTCTAAACCTTACCTATCCCCGAGTCTAAACCTTACCTATCCCCGAGTCTAAACCTTGCCTATCCCTTTCCCGCAGCGAAAAAGAAGTGAGCGAGAGTACTGGGTCGGGCCGGCTTTTCGGGGCCGTACGCCCATCGCCTCGTAGAGTCGAATGGCAGATTTGGATGTAAAACAAATGAGGGTATGGGAAATCGATGATTAGGAAGGAAGAGTTAGTCCCGGCTTTGGAAAATGCCCAAGGATCATGAAGAGCACTGTCATTGCTCATCGGTGCTCTTCGCCGCAATGGAATCCAAGTAACAATTGAGTCCAACGGTTCTCTCGGTAGTGGTCGAAGATGAGACTCCGTAAGTAGCCATCTCAGCCTTCCCACCCTATAACCAATACCTTCCTCCATCCACATATGATCCCTTGCCAAGGACCACTTCTCCTCGCCCTTTCCAACATCCCACCATCGTGGCCCCATTGCCCTCGCCTTCTCGTAACGGATTGGATTTCACCCCACTTATCCCTCGCCTCAAGAATACCGCGCTTATGCTCCAACCTCACATAATCAGCTTGAGATATGTGGCTATGTTCAAGCCCCTATACCCGCCTGAATGCGATCATGAGTTGCCAAAGGATGAACCGAAGTTTTCTACCGTTACCTACCGGACTTAATGAATTCAGCCGTCGGTCGCTACTACAAGTCCTCGTTGCTGCTCCGTAGCCCAAGAGTCCCCGTTGACCCCTATGTGGCAATGTTGATGGAGCAAGTGAAACAGATGCAAGAGAAGCTTGACCTCATGATGAGTATCAATACTCCCTTGACCCAAGATGTCTGGAACTGTGCAAGGAAATGACTCCACCAAGCATGAACCCAATGCCACTGGGCAAACAAAGAACCGTACTCCATGTCGCACACTAGCTCTCACAAAGGAAAGAATGTCACAGCTTCCTTCACCAAATCCAACAAAGGGAACCAATTGGACAATGGGAATCGAGTCTTGAGAATAACAAGGTCCCCCGAAAACCTCGCTCCTTTCACTTTAACAATACAGTAGATGCCTTTAAGCAAGATTCTCGAAGAGCTAGTGAAAGAAAAACCGATAAAGCCACCGGAGAATTGGAAGCCCAGAACCCCAAAGATTCGGCTGGATGAGTCCAAGCATTGCCTTTTCCATCAATACCATGGGCACAACACCGATGATTGCACCCATTTGAGGCATGAGATCCAAAAGTTGATAGAAGATGGGAAGCTTGAGAACCTCCATGGGCCAAAGACAGAAAGTTATGACAAGAGGTCAATTCAAGAAGTGCAAGGTCGAAACGCGCCCGATGATTTTGGGATGCCCATGAGCAAAGTTTTCAACGATTTGGTGAAACGAAGCCTTCTCACACCTCTCGAGAATCATAAGCCAAGAAACCCAAGTAGAGTTGACAGGCCAAGTTCTCGTGAGTACCACAAGCATTATGGTCATGTGACGCAAGTGTGTGGAGCCGAAGAAAGAAATTCAAATGGGCCGATCTACGAAGGAAAGCTCAAGCTCCCCGGGCAAACTCCAACCCGCGAAGAGTAACTAGACTAGGGTTTACCTATCCTTAAAAAAAAAAAAAAAAAGAAAAAAAAAAAAAAAGAAAAATAGTCTCTCGCCGACCTTCGTAGGTTCTAGTACT
The DNA here is from genome assembly GCA_022495995.1 of Adenophora triphylla var. japonica. Classification (NCBI taxonomy): domain Eukaryota; kingdom Viridiplantae; phylum Streptophyta; class Magnoliopsida; order Asterales; family Campanulaceae; genus Adenophora; species Adenophora triphylla. The sequence goes on along the minus strand of JAFEMH010002972.1, from coordinate 112,519 downwards.
TTTTCCTTTCAATCAAGTCCTCTATGGACATTGTAATGAATCTTCAATTTTCTATAAAAGAGTCTTCTTCTTTTCTTGCTAGACTTAAGACATTATTTGCACACCTACATTACATTTAATGAAATGGTTTTATTTTATATGATCACTTGCATTGCTCAACGAACAATCTCTCGAAATAATTAACGTTCTGATTAATCGGTGTGAGAAAGTCAACTAATGCCATCAAGCCATACACTTTCCTTACCCCACAAAAAGCCTTCATTAAACCATACACTTTCCCAAACCATGTCCTCCCCATCACCTTGACCAAGTCAACGACGGCGGCATCATCAAGGGACAGCAAAAGGCCACTCAGCTTCAAAAGATTGACCCCGTGTCGACAACAATCTAGGAGCCTGTCTTCGACCTCAAAGATGTCAAGAGAAATTAAAGCAGGGGCTCGCCTTGGCCCTCGTGCTTCAAAAAAAAAAAAAAAAAAAAAAAAAATAAAAGTGCAAAAAGAGTAATACCCACTAGGCCGAAAATCCCAAAAAAGGGCAGCCTAGGCAAAAATGTGGTTGCACATAAAAAAAAAAGAAAAAATCTTAGTGCAAAAAGAGTAATGCCCACTAGGCCGAAAATCCCAAAAATGGGCGGTCTAGGCAAAAACAGTGGTTGCACATAAAAATAAAAGAAAAATGAGGCCAAGGACCCAAAGACCGCCAATCAAAAGCTTGACGGACAGTGCAAAGTCAAAGCTCGAAGAACAAAAGTTGTCGATAACAATGGGGCGGTCAAAGCAAAGCCGTAAGCATTTCATAAGCCTTTAGGCAGCAAATCCTTTCTTCCCCAACGAAAGAGGAAGCAATCGTAAAGCACCGTCCAAGAATGACTTGGTCAAGGAATCATCCCGAGGCCCACGCCTCATCATCAGCCTTTCTCATCCTAAGCCTTTTCACTAAAGGAACCACAAATCCCATTTCCCAAAACATAGTCCGCCAAGGCCGAACTACGGCGACCCGAGCTCCTCACAATGAGGGGAACGTAGGCAACCAAAGAATGGTCCTGGCCATAAACACATTCAAATTCCCGAAAATCCGATCTCATCAATGACCTTTCTCATAAACACATTCAAATTCCCGAAAATCCGATCTCATCAATGACCTTTCCCATAAGCATATCCACAAAACCCGGTCTCATCAAATGACCTCTCCCATGGACACACAAATCCCGTAAAACCCGCCTCATCAATGACCTCCTTATACACAAACCTTTCTTTCACACCCACCAACCTTGATCCGCGACATTGGTTGACTTTCTCCTCATGATTAATAAGAATGTTTGTTCATATCGAGATTAGTGGTTGAATAACCCGAACATTAATAAAGGGTTTTAAGCAATCTTGTGATCATTGTAAATAAAACAAGTTTTCAGATGTCTTGACAAGTCTTCCTTTTCTACATCTTAGGAAAGATAGCGCTAAACACCGATTTTCTCGTCGCCAGGGGCTTCCATACACTTTTACCAACCTTTCTACGCTTATACTCTCTCAAAAGAGTCAAACCCAAAGCGAGTTTTGTGCCTACATCGAATAAGGCCATCAAAATAACACAAAATCAGGATTATTCCCACCTTTTGAAAAATATGCCCCTGCATGTACATATCTTCCTAAAATTCTTCTCTTTGTCTGCGTCTCCTTAAGGTTGACTGGTTGACTAAAAAAAAATAGATAGAAATAAAAAAAAAGAAAAAGGATAGGTTTTCCTCTTCTCGCTACAATTCGCATTAGACCGCCTCGAAACTCTTCCAGCCTTGGGGCTTTGCCAAGTCATTCCTTTAAACCGGGGCTTCTTTAGCCATGTTTAGGGTTCATATCGGGTTCTTCACTAGGTCCCTAGATGGATTCGCCTTGGTCGATCAATTTCGTAATCACGTTCGCAATACCAATCGATTGGGATTTTTGTTAGGTCACTGTGACCGGGCTTCGCCAAGTCACTTCGCTTGCTCAGCTCATTCAACCGGGGCTTTGCCAAATGAAAGGATCGTTCCTGGCTTTAGTAAGACATGGGGTTTTGCAGAAAGTTTTTCCTCCGACCGGGGCTCCGATAAGTCACATCCATCCCTAGAAGAAAGGTTTGGTCACTCCAACATCTGCTTTGGTTGTAAAAGCCTGTCAGCATCAGCTTCAAGCGCCAGAGTTTAAGAAAAGGACCTTAGTCAAGACCCGAGGTTTAAACCCGCCTCGCCCAAGGAGGAATTCTAGTCCACGTTGACAACATCTCAATAAAAGCAGCTAGTCACCCACACCCAAGGAATACGATCCCACTTGCTTGAAACCCGTCTTTAACAATTTCCAAATACATTCCCTATGTGCATCCAGCCCAGTCCCTACCATGTTTCCAAGAGAAAAATTGCCCCTAGGCTCAAGTAACGTGCCAATTGCTAATGATAACGTTTTCTCCCAAAAGCGCCTTCGTTACTTCCGTTATAACGAGGTAACTCTAGGCGACAGTTTCCTAATTGTCAAAACGTCGAAAATCCTAGACATCGTTCCTAACTGTCTAGATGAAGTTTGAACTACGATCAAGGCTTGATTCCTCCGGGATACGTAGGTAGCCTTTCATAAAGGTTCAGCCATCCGACCACATTGGTCACCTTTTCCCTTCTCCATTCTCCAAGGGTGCGTAAGCTTTTCATAAAAGTCCAATTTTGTGACCATATGGGTCACCCCTTTTGATTTGGAACATTCCTATGAAGGATTGGTTGCTTGACCTCCTAGGTCACCCCATTTCCATCCTTAAGGGACCAATATCTCTTTGCCATTGTCCTAAGGAGACTGTGTTTGTGACCTATTCGGTCACCCAATTCCAACCTCGTGTCAAGCAATTCCACCCAAGGCCAAAAGGTAAGAGAAGTGCAGCCTTGGCTACTTATGTCACGCGACAAAATCAAGCTGGCTACTTATGTCGTGCGACATAACTAGCCACATCGACATCGACATCGCAACTTCCTCGCTTTCCCTGTGGCACTCCCGACTTGTCAAAAGCCGCAAATACCATCCATTCACCTCTCAAATGCATAGGGAATGGTTCATTTACCCCATATATACTCATGCATTCATATTCAAGCCAAAAATTCAGCCAAGTCACTCATTTCTAGCCATTTATCGTACATCATTTCATAAATGTGTGCAAAGGAGAAAAGGCTAGCAATATACATTCAAAATGAAATAGACCAAGTCTAAGAAATGTGCAAAAATAAATGACATGTTTTTCCCCAAAAGGGGGTACAATAACCAAAAAGTCATAAATGTCTAAGGGGAAAGGGGCTACTCGAATCCTCTCCATCACCCTCTTCATCATCCTCTCCCTCATCTCCATCCTCATCATCATCCTCAGCCTCCTCTGGCTCATCATCAGGGTCGTCCGAAGGTGCCTCGTATGCTATGGTCCCTGTGCGATAGTAGTCGTCAAGCTCCGTGATGACGACAGAGTCAAGCTCGTAATCCGTGGCCGTCTCCTCCACCATCCTCATCCTCATCCTCATCATCATCGTCAATCTCAATGGGTCTCAGAAAGAGGCACATTTGCAGCCTTTGTCCGAGGCGTCGGTCCTCTAGTGCTCCCGCTGGTGCCCACGTCATCGAGCGGCTCTTCTTCCTTCTCGGCTGGCCAGGTGGAGAGATATCAATCGAACCCCGTGACCGGCACCGATTCTTCCGTAAACTCATGCCTTTCTCGGAGCTTGCCAATCATGCCCACAGCCGGTATATGCCCCGGTCAAATGTCTCGTAAGCTCCGAGCGTAAACCTCGTTACAAGCGCATAAAAAGCGTCGAATGCGCTTCTGATAACAAAAAGAGATGCAAGCAATCCAAAGAGGCGTAAGGAACAAGCACTTACAGATCTAGAACCTCGCGGAGCACCCGATGAGGATGAGTCTGGGACATATCAATGTGAGCTCGCCTCATGCGACCGCCACCCCGATAATCAATGAAAGTCTGGGGCAAAGGAGGTCTAGCTACGTAGCCGGGCCGAAGGCCCCGCGCTATGAGCGCCATAACCAACCCCGGGTCTCGCTGGGACCGAAGATGCCTGGCCACGTACAAAGTATAGTCCCCTCCCGTGTGTAGAGATGTGCCGCCATGCCTACAATCGTAAAGCATCTACATTCGCCAACCGGCGAGGCAACCACATCCTAGCCGGAGGATCATCGTGGATCCGAGCATGCCTATTCGGCCCATGCCGTCTATACACCCTCTCTCCTAGATACAAGGCATCTCCTGACAAGCCCACTAGCAGCTTGCGACACTCGTCAAGTGCGCAGCATGATCCAAATCCAGTCATCATAACGGCTACCAGTGGGAACAAGCTCATCCTCTCGTGGAATCCCTCTCGTGCATGTCAACGTGTCATGATACGAGGTGCAATCCCGCACCTCGAGCCCTCCGGCTGCCCGGGTTCTGCTTTCGGCATCCTTCGTCCACCGACGAAGAGCAGAAAAGTGGTGGCAGTGAAACTCATCCTTGATCTCGCCACTCATAATGTACCTAAAGTACTCGAAGGCCCAAGCCTCGAAAAGGAGAAGAAGGAGTCAAAACAGGGAAAACAAGGGATATAATGAAATGCGCAAAAGAAAAGAAATCAAGGTGAGAGAATACCTCGAAAGCCGATGAAAGCAGTGAAGTACTTCGCCTTCCTCGACCGACGTCATCTAGGGCCAAATACATCTCGCCTAAGGCCGCTCCCCCAGACGTATTCCCCGACGCATCCTGTGCTCTCGCAGCTCCAACAAGCTGAAATCAAAGCAGAGATGCGCCGTTGATGAACAAAGATGTCGGAAAAGCCCACCCATACAAAAGCTCTAGCCAATCTCTCGGCTCTCACCGGCTCTCAACGGGATCATCTACCACAGTGTAGTCCCCGCTTCCGCCCTCAATCGTGCCATGTAGCACCCTAACTCATATCCATTCCCCTTCTTGATCCGGGGAACGAAACCAAGTAAGCCCATAAAATCATCATCGCAATAGCCGGGGCTCAACTCCCCGTATGTGCTCCTCTATGTAGAGCGGCTCATCCGTAAAGGGCGCCCCGCGATGACCGCAAAGTCCAGTGGAGCGATCGCTGCCTCACCCCAAGAGAAGTGAAATGAGTGAGTGGTCTCCCACCGTAACTCTCTCGAATGCCCTCACTAGATCCACACTCCTTCCGAGTGCCCCCGACGGCCTTCGCCATCTCAAAAATTGCCCTAGCCCAAATAGCCAGAATCGTGCCCTTAGGCGAGTCCACCTCGCTTCGGCTACCCTAAGCAAGCTATCCCATAGCCTCGCCAATCACCTCGTGGGAGCCACGGTGCGCAATCCCCGCAAGAAAACATGGCACAAATATTAATATTTCGTGCTATTTCTTGAAATCGTCTCAAATGAAAAATAGGTCAAAACCTATCATCTAAGAGCATGCATTCTAGTATCACAGCTTCCTAGGTCAATCTATGTTCACATGCCGCTCATGTCAATAGCACAGCCTAAAAAAATCGCTCAAATCAATTTCGCCCAAATTGAAAGAAATTTTCAAAAACCTAGGTTTCTTACCTCTTCCTTCTTCCGAACATCCGAAGTATGCTCATCGAGCCGCTGGTAGAAATCTCCTCTTGGTGCTTCCTAAGAAACGGCCGTTGATTCCTTTGCACCCCTTTCTTCGAGTAGCTAAGTTGGCATGTTGAGAAGCCCTCTTGGTCGGATAGAGCCTAGGAGGCATTTTCCAAGTTGAATCGAACTAAAGATTTGTTTGATTTCTCTAGATCCCTCTCAAATCGCCCTCTCGAGGTTGCTCTCTCTCTTCTCGCCGTCGCCTCCCTCTCAATTTCAAGTCTAAATTAATTTCAAAATGGCGACCGTGCGATTTTTAATAAACTGTCCACAGTGGCCTCGTTATGTCGTGCGACATACTAAGCCCCCGTGGCCGATTTTTACAATTTTGCCCCTAAAGGCTCCATTTTACAATTTTGTCCCCCGTAGGCCTCTTTTACCCTTTATGCCCCCGGCATTTCTAATTACTTTCAATCCGGTTTTCCCTCCAAAGGCTCCCGTGGCCTATTTTACAAATTTACCTCTCGTGACTCAGCTTTATTTGCCCTTGGCATTTTCAATTTTATTTTTCAAATAATCAGGGTACATCCCAGTTTTCTTTACAAAAATTATCCGGATACATCCCACTTTTCTTTACGAAAAACTATTGATTCCTTCCAACTTCTCTACAAAATCCAACCTTTTTCGCAATCTCCGTTATTCCGTTACAACGGGATAACGTTAGGTGACAGCCTCCGAATTGTCAAAACTCTAAACTTGTGCTACCACTATCCGCGAATAGTAGTGTATGCCCAAATCATTCCAACTTGTGCTACCACTATCCGCGAATAGTGGTGTATGCCCAAATCATTCCAACTTGTGCTACCACTATCCGCGAATAGTGGTATATGCCCAAGTCATTCCAACTTGTGCTACCCCTATCCGCGAATAGTGGTGTATGCCCAAGTCATTCCAACTTGTGCTACCACTATCCGCGAATAGTGGTGTATGCCCAAATCATTCCAACTTGTGCTACCACTATCCGCGAATAGTGGTGTATGCCCAAATCATTCCAACTTGTGCTACCACTATCCGCGAATAGTGGTATATGCCCAAGTCATTCCAACTTGTGCTACCACTATCCGCGAATAGTGGTGTATGCCCAAGTCATTCCAACTTGTGCTACCACTATCCGCGAATAGTGGTGTATGCCCAAGTCATTCCAACTTGTGCTACCACTATCCGCGAATAGTGACGTATGCCCAAATCATTCCAACTTGTGCTACCACTATCCGCGAATAGTGGTGTATGCCCAAGTCATTCCAACTTGTGCTACCACTATCCGCGAATAGTGGTGTATGCCCAAGTCATTCCAACTTGTGCTACCACTATCCGCGAATAGTGACGTATGCCCAAGTCATTCCAACTTGTGCTACCACTATCCGCGAATAGTGGTGTATGCCCAAGTCATTCCAACTTGTGCTACCACTATCCGCGAATAGTGACGTATGCCCAAGTCATTCCAACTTGTGCTACCACTATCCGCGAATAGTGACGTATGCCCAAGTCATTCCAACTTGTGCTACCACTATCCGCGAATAGTGGTGTATGCCCAAGTCATTTCAACTTGTGCTACCTCTATCCGCGAATAGTGACGTACGCTCAAGTTTCCCAACTTAAGTTATCTCTATCTCCGTCATAAAGAGATAGTGCCATAAGCTCTAGCTTCAATTCGTGTGACAAACCCTCCGAATTGTCAAAATCTCAAGGATCCTAGACATCGTTCCTAACTATCTAGTGATGCTCGAACTACGATTATGGCTTGATTCCTCCGGATACGTAGGTAGCCTTTCATAAAAGGTCCACCACTCGACCAACTTGGTCACCCAATCCATCTCGCATTCGCCGCATTGATCCTTTTCTATCGACAACCCCACTCGCCCCGCAAGTGACGTTGCCGAGGGGCTTCGTAAGTACCCAAATCTCGGCTCATGCCTTCCGGTTAATTTTCCCGGCAATTCCGGTAATTTTGCCGGTAATTCCCCGGATTTTCCTAAAGTTCCGAGCAATTCCTGAACTGTTCCAAGCCTTTTAAGGGCTGAAGGAAATGCTTGGTGATTAAGAAACACGTTTTTCTTAATCCCAAAACCCTTCTAGAAGACTCGCCACCTTGCATGTTTCTAGAAAAATCCATATTTGGCTACTTATGTCGTGCGACATAACCACAGAAGAGTTCTAGAACCATGCCACCTTGCATGTTTCTAGAAGAATCCGCAGTGGCTACTTATGTCGCGCGACATAACCACCAGAAAGTTCTAGAACCATGCCACCTTGCATGTTTCTAGAAGGAATACAAATATGGCTTATCATGTCGTGCGACATAACAAGCCCATGCAGTAAATTCTATAAATAGAGGCCTTCACCTCTCATTTTAAACACACCTCCTCCACCCCTCGCCCCCTCTATAGGGAATACGCTCCGTAAGCCTCCTCTCTCCTCACATACCCCCAAATCAACCTCAATCCTCCCAAATCCATCCCACACACACTTCCCACACACACACACACTTCCTATACATCAAGAACTCGAGGTTCTCAAGGATCCAAGGCTCGAACTCGCCTCCTGAGGAGGACGCTAAAAGGCTCCTATATCTAACTTGATATAGGAGTTGTGGATCTTCAAGGGTAACGAAGTTTCTACCCCTTTTCCACTCTCTATTTTCCTTTGAATATGAAATCTATGTGTTACATGCATTGATAATGTAGTATTTCGATTAAAGTTGCATGCTTTAGCTTCATATTACCTGCATCCCCATTTCATTTCATTACATTTCATATAAAATCTCCGTTTTGACTTGGTTTTGCATGAACACTCAAGATGAGTGTGGATCCCTCATATCCACACCCTCTTGAAGTGTTCATTATTGTTAAACATGCTCCCCGAGATTTGTTTGTGAAGTAACTTGACCATTTTGGTGCCTTGTTACCTCGCAAATCTCGCTTGTAAAACCTTCGCAAAATGGCTAGTTATGTCACGCGACATAGTGCAGCCTATGTCACGCGACATAAGTAGCCGCTTGCGTAAGTTTCACGCTTCAAGCCGTAATCCGATGTTAATCCCCATAATGATATAATCTCGATGTCTATCCGCAATTTATATAACATCTATGTACATAATGTGTCATCTTTTTTATTAAAATACCATTTTCATACATAAAGATGCATCCTTTGCACTTAAATCTCATTTTCATGCATAAAAATCATCCTTTTTGCATTTAAAATCCCTTTTTACCTTAAAGATGCACCCTTTGCACCCAAAGACTCATTTTCATACTCAAAATGCATACTTTGCATAAAAAAAATCATTCTTTGCCATTTTCATGCATCATTTGTGCATTAAATGTTATTTTCCAACATAAAAATGCATTCTTTGCATAAAAATCTTTTCTTTGCACAAAAAGCATCCCTTGCAACCAAAAGACATGCTTTACATTCTAAAATGCCATCTTTTCACTAAAGTATCATTTTTACATGCATTCCCCCATGTCCCCATTAGCAACCTTGGAACGGACCGGTGTAAAAGTTCTCATCTTTGCATCGTTCCTTCCATTAAAGGTTCATGATTTCTTTAGAAAGGGACACCTTGAACCCTATATCTCCGATTATCGCTTAAGAAAGAGTATGAAGCCTCTATACGAGCTCGACCGTCTTAAAGCGTAGGATTGATGGGCTAAGGACATTCCTTCCTAAAGAACCTCATCTTTGACCAAAAGAGAGTCATTTCTCTCGATCACGCAAGTCTTGAGGGTCCCGAGGTTTAAAAATGCGATGATCACAAGTCATAAGATGAGGACGGGATCATAATCCCAAATACATAAATTCCAAGAAATCCCGAGCGACAACCAACAAGTGGTTTGTACGTCCGGAAGACAACTTGGGACATTCCCCCCTTTATTTTCAAACACATGCACACAAAGAAAGCACGCAAGCAAACACGATTAATGAAATCTCGGGAGACTTGCTCCGGCAAGGCACTTTGGGTGAACGCCAAACGTTCTTCCCAAGGGGTAACTTAACCTCCGAACCCATAAAACCTTTTTTTCAAAGTTTTGAGGTAATCAAAATGGCGTGGCGACTCCGTTTTTCAAATAACTCGGATGTCTTCAAACTCGCGTGAATTCCAATAAACAAAAATTTTGGGCACACATTCACAACTGCTGCCTCGGTTACACCGCACTCTACTCACACTGCTGCCTCGGATACACTACACACTACAACCCTCAACCCGGAGTGGTCTCAGTTGCAGTCCGTTAGGTCTTCCTAGGCCTCTTGGACGCGCACGGGATCATTCCAAACATCCCATCCTAGCCAAGCGTCAACCCTGCACGTTTGAGTCTTGAGTCACACTCTGTCCAGACTCGATTGGTTTTACCTACCGTGTCATACACTGGATACATATACCATGCCGGCCATTTTTCGAGTCAATGCTAGGAACTCAAGATCCCTTGCGCAAGCAAAGCGATGAAAGGTCATGCTAAAATCTTGACCTGATCTTGATTTCCGAAGCTATACCCAGACGATGTTCCGTCCCGGATATACATCCATGCTCGCATGACACCATGTCATCACGCCTTTGATACGTCGGCCATGACGATATGACCCAGCCAACGCCTAACGTCACGCATCCCTTGCGAAAGCAAGGTAAAGAGAGGTCATGCCGAACTCTTGACTCGATCTTGACTCGGTGGCCGGCTCGGTTCACTATTCACATGGCTAACGCATCAAAACGAACATGACAGCTCGGTCCTTAGGTTCGATTTTTCTTTTAGGCCGGTGGAAACCGCTTGCACTATAGGACCCTCGCCCGGGCCGTCCACCCCGGGATGTCGAAATACAGGTGCAAAACGAGGGGCTTATAGCCGCACGGATGGTCTCCATCGACCCAGATCTAGCATAGTTGCGAAAAAGAAGAGCAATCTTTTCCAACCTACCTAGGACTCGAGAAAACATGTTTTAAGTAAATTAAAACAACAAAAAAATCAAAAATAAAAGAAACGGAAACCGCATGCCACGTGAGTTATCCCCTTTTACCCCGTTAGGCCATTCCCGTGTCTAAACCTTGCCCATCACCCTCCAAATAACCGAGAGTGGTTGAGAATACCTGAAGCCGCCTTTTCGCATCGAGGTCACAAGGTCCGATAGCTCCTTCCGGTTCAACGGTCCGCACCGTCCGATACTCCCCATGACGGGATCAACAGATAAAAGTGAGGGAAACGGAACCCCGCCACTAAGGAATCTCCCGACAATGGAGGAGGTGCTGCGAGCCTTCGAAACCATCAAGAAGCGCCAAGAAGAACAAGCAAGCCTCGGATCGTCGACACCTTGCGTCTTCGAGGAACAGCAGCTTCCCAACCCGACGGAACCTTTGTTCTCATAGAGGACGAAGATATACCGGCTCCCCGGTTTCTCAAAGCTATCGAGTCCCGCCTCCGCCAAGCTACGAGATCCCAAAGAACGCAAAGCAGCTCTCGCTCAAAGCTCCTTAGGCGTCGGGCCAAGGGCCCGACATGCCCGCCAAAGACGCGGCTTCCGCTCGCACATCAAGCTTCGCACCAACAAAGACACATACGTGCTCGCTCCGCCAGATCCCAATGCATCTCGGTATCCCCGGGATTCAATCCTTTGCCTCTATACGAGCCTCGCAACCACAATCAAAAGTCCCCATTCTTACTGGGGACGGGCATCCCGAGCGGATATCCCGACATCTCAAGCTTGCCACTCGCTAGTCCGCCAATTGGGGCTAACGAATCGTTTCCCAGCTTCCCAAACACAACCCTTAGCGGACCTAGCAATCACGCCTCAACTTCAACACCCCAGGGTATGGGTTGGTATACACTCAACTACCTCCCCAAGACTCCCGAATGGCGATCCCATCAGCCAATCCACCTCCATCTTCGATTTCCGTCCCTGAAAATGGAAACCCTCCTCAACCTACCGATCCTCACATGGCTTGGTTGATCGAGCAAATGAAAGACATGCCAGGCAAGATAGCTAGTTCTCGGAAGGACTCCCTCCTGCCTACTGATCCGAACAAAGTGGTCCCCCTCCCTCCAAAGTTCAGGATGCCTAAAATGGAAAAGTTTGACGGAATGAATGCCCAAAACCCACATCGACACCTACGTCCCGGGTATGAGAGCCAAAGGGGCAACCCTCAACAGATGGCGGATCATTTTCAGCATTCTCCTCAAATCCACAAAGACTAAGGTGGTTCCTCAATGTGAAGGCGTAAAACCGCTCCACGTGGGATCGATCGTTGAAATCTTCCCGGAGAAGTACCGCGCCAACCTTGGAATGGGAAACAAACCGTCATGACTCGCAAGCTACCGAACAAAAGGATGACGAACCAAATGGGAGAGTTCTACAAAAGATGGAACTGGAAGCTAAGCGAGATAATGGATCCGCTTTCCAAAGAAGAGCAGATGGACATCTTCCATTCCCGCCTCAAGCCATCTTTGAGAACCTTGATCGCCCACCATTTCTATCCGGATCTCCGTGCCATGGTCAACGCCGGACAAAGTTTGAAAAGACTCGAGTCTTCAAAAGGCAACAAAGAACCCCCGCCTCATCTTACCGCTATCGAACAAACTCCGGCAACTTCAACTCCCGCCCGACCAAAGGAAAGGAAGCAAATGAACAATGCACTACATTCGAACGGAGCTCAAGTAAACCGCGATCAAGCAGCCCCAAAGAATAACAACCCCCTCGCTTCCCATAGTTCCAAAGATTTAGATAACCCGGAAATGCCCTTGGGTCAAGTATTCAAGCTTTGGTGAAACGAAATCTTCTCAAACCACTCGAGAATTTCCAACCGAAGACTCTCAAACCCAACATGGATATGAGCAAGCACCGCGCCTTCCACAACTACCCCGGCCACACCACCGACAATTGCTTCGTGCTCAAGCGGTTGGTCCAGGGGCTCATAGAGGAGGGAAAATTGGAACGCCCTCGTGGTCCCAATACCATCGGAAATCCATTCCCCGGAACGACAGTGGTCAACTCAATAGCCTTTGACGAAACTCCAAGCGAGAGCACCCCCGCAATTTCCGAAACCGTCGCATGCCGTCCCGCTACGATCGGGAGCGTGAAACCAGAGTCAAGAGATCTCGTGACCGGGAATTCCGACAAGAACGCCCAAGGGCCACCGTCTCCCTACGATCTTTGCCCCGACCCAAGGCATACAAATGGATGGATCGAACGTTCCCCGTAAGAGACCGAGTCAAACGGTAGCACGGGAAGCGGTTTAGCCTTCACAGACGATGACTTGCCAATATGTGAGAATCGGCACAACGAAGCCCTCCTCATCCTCATAAAAATAGAGATGTTCTTCCTCCCGAACGTCTTGATTGATAACGGCTCCGCAGCCAACATCATCGCTTTAAGCACATTGAAACGACTCCGCATCGACCGTTCTCTCGATAAGGCCTTCACCTCGGGTAATCCGAGCCTACGATTCCACCGCACGACCAATCGTAGGAGTCATCAATCCGAGAATCCAATTCGACGTACAACCGGAGTCGGTAGAGTTCCAAGTCGTGGAAATCAAACCAACCTTCTCTCGCTTTGTTGGGACGGCCTTGGATACATCGATGAAAGCAAGATCATCTACTCTTCACCAATGCGTAAAATTCATCAATGCCAACGGAGCGATCGAAGTGATCCGCGGAAGCAAAGCAGTAATGGCAAGTGCTTGGCCGCCAAGCTATGACCCGTAAGAAGGTCCCGACATGACCGAATACTCTTCTCCTGATGATTCTCCTACCCCGTCCCGCTACGAAGTGGATCCTTACATCCACGCTCTAAGCCGCGACGAGCCGGAAATTGAAGAATTCATGGGTCGATGACAACTCGATATATGCGATCGTGAAGAATGCTTAAGAGAGGATCAAGAGATGGATGCCCTAATGGAGATTGATCGAGGAGTAGACCCTTACTTCGCCGAAAACCCTCTTGCAACCGGCTCATCACCGATCCCCGCAGACAAGACAACCCTCTAGCCGACACTCTCGGATCTCACGGGGACACCATCACGGCCTAGTTCAATTCAACATTCCTGTGTCCGACCTAGACGAACAATGGGCGCAACCTCCAAGGCTTAATCGTGGAAGGAGATATAGCATGCCCCTCGAATCGTACATTGTAAACGTCGTCCAAGCAAAGATCCTGCATAAAGAGGCAGCATTCTATGAAAGTGATCAACATCGCAAGAATCAACTCCGAATCGCCGAATGCTTCGCCCTCCTAGAAGTAGCCCTCGCCGACTTCTATCATCAAAGACCCCAAGGATCGGTGGCAACACTAATGGAGGGACATCATCGGGAGCAGCCAAAAACCTCCGCGATCCGGTTTGAAATCGAACCGCATGCAAGCTACTTTCCGGACTCATGCCAAGTGGAAGATTGGCCACCCGAACCAAGACTACTCCCTCTAGAGCTACAGCCCATCCGAGAGTAATGAAGCCTCGGTCCAATCCCTCGTCGCCTATAGTCTAGCTTCGAGTCTTGTTGTCTCGTGTATTCACATCTTTTGAGTCTTTTGACGGCTTTACGCCCGACGATTGTGAATCTGTCAACAATGTACAAAGCTTCACGCTTTCAATAAAAGGTCCGACCTTCCTAAAAATCATTTCATTGCATCTTTAACAAATGATGATATTAACTAATCAAAACAAGTTAATAACAATTCATCTATACAAAAGACAAACACATTAATTAAATAAATGCATCAAGCAAACATTTAAGCATGTTGTCAAACGAGAGAAAACCGGGCCCAAGCCGCCGAGAAGGTTTTAATCACAACGATTTGCAAGATCGCCGAAGAGCCAAAGAGACGCAAGTCCGACGCCATTTCCAAAGACTGCAGATCTTCCCATACCTCAAGAACGGGAAACCACCTTCATGAAACAAGGAAGACCCACACACAGGAGGGGTCAAAACCAAGAGCATCATGGCCCTAAAATGCCTTGCCTCTCACTTCGTCATCCTCGAGGACATGCTATACAAGAAACGCTACCACGGGCCACTCCTACGCCGCATCAACCAAGAAGAAGCAAACAAGTTCATGAACGAAGTCCACAATGGGGCTTGCGGTCCCCACATGAACGCCGCGAGCCCCGATGCAAATCATTCTCGGATGGGCTACTACCGGATCTCCATGGAGGCAGATTGCATCCACTTTGTCCGAAGCCGCGACAAGTGCCAACGGTTCTCCAACCTCAATCATCTACCTCCCCACGATCTCTACCGCATGACTACACCTTGGCCCTTTGCCACTGGGAATTGACGTCATCGGGAAAATCGCTCCGCCAGCAAAGAATCTGGCCACGAGTTCATCTTAGTAGCCATCGACTACTTCACCAAATGGGTCGAAGCCAAGTCCTACAAGGTACTCACCTCCAAGAAGGTCGCGCATTTCCTCAAGGAAAACATCATATGCCGATACGGCATCCCAAATGAGGTCATATCGCATAAATGGTTCACACTTCAAGGGGGAATTCGACTGCATCGCCGGGCCGAATTCAAGATCACAAGCCACAAATCTTCTCCCTACCGGCCACAAACAAACGGCGCCGTGGAAGCAAAGAAACAAAACCCTCGAACGGATCATCCGAAAATGACCACCCGAGGACGAGATTGGCCCGAGAAGCTGCACCTTGCACTTTGGGGCTACCGCACATCGCCGTAATGTGCCCACGGGAGAAACCCCATTTGCCCCGACCTACGGGATGGAAGCAGCCCTTCCCATCGAGCCGGAAATTCCCTCACTCCGAGTGCCGCCGGAAAATGACATCAACGAAGCCGAATGGCTCCGGCCGACATGACGAATTGGCTCTGCTAGACGAGCGACGACTAAAGGCCATGGAACACGTCCGAGCCTATCAAAGCAGGATGGCTAGAGCTTTCGACAAGAAAGTCAAATCCCGAGACATCGTGGAAGGCGACCTCAGACTCAAAGAAAAGCCTCCCACTCGAACCAACCCATCGGGAAAATGGGAACCCACATGGATCGGCCCTTTCGTGGTTCAAAAGATCTTCTCCGGAGGTGCCATGAAGCCGACGTACCTAGACGGCAATCCCTTCATGAATCCAGCCAACTAAGCAAACTCCGCAGATACTTCGCCTAAAGAAGAACAAATGTGCATCTCTTGGCACTCCATGTAGTGTCGAACTACGCAGCACTCCGAGCCCTCTAGTCCGGGGAACATAGGCAACCTTAATTGGTCCGGTCTAAAAATACACAAAAAGTCAAAAGTTTGAATGTCAATCAAGACCTCCATCAAGCTACGCACTTTTCAAGAACACGCCCCAACGTCACCTCGACCAAGTCAAATGACGGCGGCAACATCAAAGGACATCCGAGGGTCACTCAGCATCAAACGACCGACCCATGTCTACTTCCAAGCCAGGGCTTGTCTTCGCCCTCACGCGCTTCAAAAAAAAAAGAGCTCGAGCAACTCACAAAAAAAAGAGCTCGAGCAAGGGCTCACAAAAACAAAAATAAAAGAAGCTCAAACAAAAGCTGCGAAATTGAGGTCAAGAGCCCGACGCCAACAAAGAGCAAGGAAGCTACGAAAAAGACCGTCAAAACGACTTGTCAGGGGATCATTCAACCTCTCTACCCAAGCACAAAGCCCAAGCAAAAGGGGATTGCCGTCATGGCCTGCATCGCTTCCCCGCAAATGCAAGCGTAAAAGTCCAAAGATGGACGCCGACAAGGTTCACAAAATACACAAAGGCAAACAAGAGATCTTGCGTCTCGACAAAGCTTTAAAAGTAAATCACAAATCACTAACGGTTACAACATTTCTTGATGAGTTCAAGCACGGTCTACTCTCAAGTTCACAACATGCTAAAAGACAAACTTTAATACATTTAACTAATAATGTGTTTGCAATGCAATGAATGGATACCTAGGAGGTCATTCCGCGCCATCTCGCGCTTGTCCTCGCCATTCTTTCCTTTCTTCCTCGTCCCCGGCGAGTCTTCTTTCGCTCAACGTGAACCAACTCTCGCGTCTCTCGCCCGAGATCGGGGGTCCTCCCCGTAGAGTCAAACAATCCAGAGCTCTCGTGGCTTCATTCGCCCGTGCTTCGGCTCGGATCTCCTCCCCGCGAGTCCGTAAAAGAGGACCTCTCCCCGTCGGGCCGGCCAACTCTAGTCTCGTAGTCAAACAAAGTGTCTCCCGTCACATCCAAAGGGTCGACCAGGCTTCTAACTCCTAAGGCAATAGCTACTACGGCAACCGAGTCCCGTAATCGCTACACGCCTCGCTTCTCCAAAGCCACTTGGGATCGCCCAACACGCCGCTCATGTCAAAGCCGTATACTGAAGTCCGTCAATACGACACTCTCCCGACGCCTAAGGAGTACCACAGAGGGAAAGCGGAATACTTCCATACCCTCGTAAAATACAAGAAGGCACCCGGAGCCGCCATACAAAGAGGAGCTACCTCCGCAGTAGCAAGGTCATCCCAGCTCAACAAAGGCTCCCGCTTCATCCCAAACCGCCGGAAACAAGCGACGGAATATAGAAGGAGGACCAAGACAAACCCGGAACTCGACAACATAGGACCCTTCCCGCAAGACCCTCCTAGTCTCAATCCTCCAGCTGGGAACCCACCAACGGATCCGATGCGTACCAAGATGTGCCATCCATCTCTCCCAGCGGATCGATCCATATCCAACACAAGAGGTCGCCGAGCAAATGACCACGGGCTAAACGACGTCTGAGCCTCGGCATGGCCCGAAGTTTCTCTCGCAGCCCACAAGGTGAGCAAAGCGGGCTTCCTCTCATAAACCGATCCCCGCCGCGACGGTCGATACCATGAAGAGTCTCCCCAAAGACTAACGGGACAATATCCTCTCCACTCCGCAGTTGCCCTACCACATCTAGCAAAGGCCCCATCACAAATGCCAAGTGGAACCGACCATGAAAAGCGTCGCCATCACGCACAAGGCAAATACATCCCAAGAGACATCACTCATCATCAACCATGAACCGCTCCAAGCACTCGTAAATGTCAATATGACCCGAATCAAGGATCATGCCCCGCACTTCTTCCAACGAAGTACGAAGAAAGCCCGCAAGCTTCACGCTCACAAAGAAGACCACCAATCAAAGGAAGCGAGATGGCCTCCACCTCCGGTCCTCCAATCAAAGCCCGAAAATCCTCAAAAGGTGGGCACCATTTCATTATAAGAGAAACAATACACATGCCTCCTAACATCCTGTAACTTCGCGGCAGCCCGCAACAACTCCCAATCAAGAACCAACTCCTTAAAAGACCAAATCGAGCAAAGACGAAACCTTACCTCGAAAGCTCCGTCTCTCGATGCCTCATACGGCGCCGCATCCACATTTTCAGCCTGCTCAAGGAAGTGTGCTTGCCTCTCCCGCGAAAGCCTCGGCAAAATTCTAGGACGTACGAAGAATCCATGGCAAAAATGGAGGTTCCTAGAGAAAATGGGGAAGAAAGCTCGAAAATGGTCGCAAATGGGGAAATGAGGAAGAACCGTACATCGGAAAGCATTTATTTCCTTCCCAAAAGCAAGGTTGGTCCGCACGGACCTCTTTGCATGCTAGGAATGTCCGTACGGACCTCCTTGCAACCATGACCCATTTCCCCAAAGAAATGCATAACAACCACTGTTCTCAAAGCAGACTTGCTCCAAACCGCCCAAACACCGGTGAAATTACCCGGATCCGAGCAGGCTTCGCAGCCCCGACATCTGGCATCTTTCGCGTTGGAGCGACGTGTCTCGCCGTTTGTTTTCGCATTTGTAGAGTCGCCACGCCGTTTTTATTAAGCCCAAAACATTGAAAAAGGGCATCAGTTTAAAGATAATTTTAAACTGTTTTTTGTGTGATGAGATTTTGAGTTCGGAGGTCGATGACTCCCTAGAAGAGAATATTAGAATATTAGAGCTCACCCGAGTAGCCTCGTAAACGAGTCTTTCTGGATACCCCTAATATCCTTTAAATGTTGTGTGTGTGTGTGTGTGCTTTTAAAAATGCATGTCAGATCGGATGTCTACATTGTATGCTATGTATGGAAATGTATTGAAATAGTATAGGAAGGAAGCCTTACCAATGTTGGTTCGTGTCCTGTCTTCCGCCGGGAATAGTGTTTGAGGTCTGAGTAGCGTTCCTGCACGGATCGGGATTGCTTCGGGAGATGCCGGTTGTCCGCGACGCAGTTTCGGCGTGAGTTGAGGTTGTAGGCCGCGTTCGCGCAGGTTCGGCGTGCGCTGGGATCGTCGGGATCACTCTGGGCACTGAGGTTCGGCGTGCGTTGCGGTGGAAGGAGTCACTCGGGCAGAGTTTCGGCGTGGTTTGGGATCGCTCGGCTTGACTCCTGAAAGAGCCGGACACCGTGGAAAGACTGTGCAAGGCCTCTGAGTACCACGAGGGGCCTCAGAGTACCTCGAGAGTGCCTCTGGCAGCGCGGAGCCGTCTCGGAGCGCTGGGAGGCTTCTGAGCACCACAAGGGAGCTCTAAGGCCTCGGAAGGATCCGAAAGGGGCCGGGAGTGCCTCGAGAGGACTTAGAGGGGAGCCGAAGGCTAAGGGAGGAAGAGAGAAGAGGGAGGTGTGAAAATGAGGAGGGGGAGCCCTCTATTTATAGTAAAAATTTCGAGCAAAGAGGTCCGTACGGACCTTCTTGGTTATCCGTAATTTTGGATTTCCTCGATTTGAGGGAATCTCGCAATGATGGAGAATATTCTCGGGAATGATGATGTCCCCCATGCAAGAAGGTCCGTGACGGACCATCTCAGATGCAAAGAGGTCCGTACGACCAACCATGCATTTGGAAGTAATCATTTCTTCCGGATTTGAGGGAATATTGTGGACTTTAAGGGATTTAGTAATCATTGAAACAAAGAGGTCCGTACGGACCTTAATTGCTTTTCCGATTTCCGAAAATTCCCAAAAGGTCCTTTTGTCCCTTTTATCCTGCAAAGGCTCCTCCCTTGGCTGGCTTGGGGGCTCGAGAGGGTTTTGAGAGGGTTTTGAGTGAGAGAGGTCTCCGAGACTCGCGCTGATGAGTCTCGCGGTGTTTCCCGTGTGTTTGAAAGGGGGTGATCCAGATTGGGGTACTTACGTAAGCCCTCGACGACGTCACTTATGAAAGAAGTGGGGTCGCCGATAAGATAAGTGGTCCTAACTGGATCGCGTGGCCGGGAGAGGAAGTGACCGTGGAGGTCAATGAGGACGCGTGGTGTCCTTTGTGTGACCGTTTAGGTCAATAGGCCGGGACCCCGTGCGATAGGATTCCTACGTATCCCCGGGAATCAAGCCCGGCCGTAGTTCGTGTTTTGTGAATGCGGCGCGGTGGTGCCCCCGAAGTGTCGTGACCGCCGAGGCCGAGGACGTGGTGGTGTCCGTGACCGCATAGGTCGATGGCCGGGACTCGTGATAGGATTCTACGTACTCCCTCGGCGGGAATCAAGCCCGGGCCGTAGTTCGAGGTCGGAATTTGTGGAGCGCATGCGGCGCGGTGGTGCCCTCGGGCGAAGTGTCAGGTGACCGCCGAGGTCGCGGTAAGGACGTGGTGGTGTCCTAAGATGTGGTGACCGCCGAGGTCAATTGTGAGGACGTGGTGGTGTCCCGGGATGGAAATTTTACGATTTTCCTAATCTGGGTGGTTTAAGGCCTTCCGGCCGAGATAGAGCGAGGACTTGAATCGTCTCTCGATTGGGGTTGGTGCCACGCCGAGGACTTTGAATCGTCTTCTGCGGCGGGTGCCACGCTGAGGACTTTGAATCGTCATTCCGGCGGCGGCTGGTGCCACGCCGGAGGACTTTGAATCGCCAACTTCAATCGCGCGCGGCTGGGTGCCACGCCGGAGGACTTTGAATCGTCATCCGGCGGCGGGGTGCCACGCTCGGGAGGACTTTGAATCGTCTTTCCGGCGGCTGATGCCACGCGCGAGGACTTTGAATCGTCTTCTAGCCGGCAGCTTGATGTAATGCGCGAGGACTTTGAATCGTCTTCTAGCCGCAGCTTGATGTAACGCGCGAGGACTTTCGAATCGTCTTCTAGCCGCTAGCTTGATGTAATGCGCGAGGACTTTGAATCGTCTTCTAGCCGCAGCCATGGAGGCGTGGCTGCCTCAGGCTTCGAGAGGCGTAGATGCCTTTGTGTTTTTGCATGTCGAGTGTAAGGTCGGGACTTACGATGACCGCCTGCTTCGAGCCGCCGCTGGCTGGGCAAGGATGACGGCCGGTGATTGCTTCACCATTTGGCATTTGGGAGGCGCTTCGTGCTCGGGGACTTGTACTGGAGGTGTCGTTCCTTCTTGTGCTTGTTTTGCCGTTGAGTGGGCAAGGATGATGGCCGGTGGCCGGGGATACGCCTGTATGACTTCCCTTTCGACTTGTCGGGAGGAGCCTGGCTTACTTTCGATGGCCGGGTGCTTGCGTTGCCGTTGAAGGGGCGAAGTTCGGGCTTACATCCGACCGCTCGGTGCTTGAATTGGCCGGGGATGCGTGACCTTGTAGGGCCCTTTTCTCGTTGGGAAGATGACTTCGGACCTCGAGGGCCATTGGGGCCGAGTTGTCGCTGAGCGCCTCGAGGCGTCTCAGTGCCTCGATATTCGTGGCCGGGAGGTGTTGGCTCCTTCTTGAATTGCCGTTGAGCTGGGCGGTGGTTGAATTGCTCGGGAGGCGTCTCGTGCCTTACGGGATTCGTGGCCGGGAGGTGTGGCTCTTTCTTGAATTGCCGTTGATGAGCGGGCGGTGGTTGAATTGCCGCTGGGCTGGGCGAGGACCGGTCCTTACGTTGATGGCCGGTGGTTGAATTGCCGCTGGAGCTGGCGAGGACCGGTCTTACGCTGACGGCCGTGGTTGAATTGCCGTTGAAGTGGGCGAGGTCCGTCTTACGCTTGACGGCCGGTGGTTGAATTGCCGCTGAAGTGGGCGAGGACCGGTCTTACGCCGACGGCCGGTGGTTGAATTGCCGTTAGCTGGGCGAGGACCGGGTCTTACGCTGATGGCCGGTGGTTGAATTGCCGTTGAAGTGGGCGAGGACCGGTCTTACGCTGACGGCCGGTGGTCAATTGAAGGGTTAGTGGACCATTCCGCACTTGGATTTGGCCGGAAAAGGCCTTAGGATGTACCTAGGGCAAAGATTATAAGGGCAGAAAGTAATTTGGCCACCCCTCGCAAAGAGGTCCGTACGGACCAACTCGGTTGCAAAGAGGTCCGTACGGACCACTTTGGTTTTTTTACAGCTCCCTGTGTTTTGACCGCTTAAAAAACCGAGGCCCCCTTCACTTCTTCTTCTCCAGTTCGTGCATCCGAGAGAGAGAAAGAGAGAAAACCTCCATTTTTACCAAAATCCTCCATTTTTCTTAGCTTGAATTGCTTGCAATGGCGGAGGGATCTCGAAGGAGTCGTCGTCAACGCAGTCAAGAGGTGGTCGAGCAAAATGGAGCTCCAAAGGAATTGGATTTCGCTTCGCTCCATCTTTTCGAAGAACCCTGGATGTTTTGTATCCGAATCCGGAGGTGCACAATCGTCGCTCCATGAACGCTTCTGGGAGGTAAGAAATCTGCTCCGTTTTGATTCCTCGTCGAATTTTTGAATGCTAGAACTAGGTTTTAGTTTTTCGCATTTTTGAATTTTTTGTTATTATTTTATGCCTTTTTGTGAAATTCTTGATGAATTGTTGAAAATGGACATGTAAAAATTGTGGGTATGTGTATTTTGTGCGTAGAATGTGTAGATTAGCTTTTATTTGTGAAAATAAAGTGCTTCTCTAATGAAATGCATGCTTTGGTGTTTTGTACCGTATGCTATTTATGTATGTACATTATGAGAAAAATTATTGTGTAGTGATAATTTTTGTGAAAAATGTGACATGTGCCGTGTTTTGTGACGGGTTATATGTGAAAGTGTGTGCCGTGTAGGGACGGATTTTTTTTTTTTTTTTTTTGAAAAATGTGTTATGCATATGTGTCGTGCCGTGTGTGCCATGTTTTTGGGTGACGGACTTTGTGGGGAAAATATGTGCAATATGTGCCATGTTTTTTGTGACGGGTTATATGTGCCTTTGCCGTGTTGGGACGGATCTTTTTTTTTTTTTTTTTTTTGAAAATGTGTCGTGTAGGGTTTAATCCCCCTTTTTTTTCTTTTGAGAAAATGTGTGTACAAAGGTGTGCCGTGTTTTTGTGACGGACCGCATGGGAAAAATTATATGCATGATATATGTGAAAATTATGTGCATTATATGTGCCGTGTTTTGTGAGATTATATGTATATATGTGAAAATATGTGCAATATGTGCCGTGTTTTGTGACGGGTTATATGTGCCTTTATATTAAGTACCGTGATTGACGTACCTTTGCTGTGTTTACCCGCAGGATGCGGGGCTTACGGCCGGAAGGCCAAGAGGATGAAGACTCGGGATCGCTCGAGGCCGTTGTTGAGCTATGGCAATGGATGCTTGATATTTCCGTGGACGGTAGGCCGAGTCCCCTGAGGTCGGTTTACGCTTCGGCCTCGGGTGTGTTCGCTGAGAACCCGGGCCGGAGTTTTCGACACGAGGAAGAACAAGAGCGTCTTCCTGGGCCTTTATCTCGAGTATTGGTGGGATACCACCCACACCTTCCATCCCGAGCCGGGCGAGGTGACGGTGACGCCCACCGACTTTGCCGCGACACGGCTTTCCTTCAAAGGAGGGCCGGTGAGGTGGAGAGATATGATCTCCGATGATGTGCCGACCGAGCCGCCGGGCTTTGAGCCTCGTCCTCGGCAGGGGCCTGGGGATGCCGTAGACAATGACGTGAGACGAGGATCACGCCGCTATCGGGCCTACATCCCGGGTAATCGGCCAGTGACAATGAGCAGCTTGGCGCGTCTCCTTCTTGTGGGTATGCACCGTCCGAGACTTTGTTCTCGAACCACGCGACCGCAGCCTCCCTTTGCTCGCTGGAGAGCTTGATTGACCTCGGATAGGGTCTCGCGACATTGCTTGGGGCGAGGCAGCCTGGCCGAGCTCTACTTCTCCTCGGACCGGTTTAGCCTGGGGTGCGCCCGTCTGGCCCGCTTTTGACTTTGCCTGGAGGTAATGAGTTTATTGCTGCTTTTTCTTGATTTAGCAACTTGTCTTTTCTCCATTGTCTTTTGCACCGAGCCTTCTCTCGTTTTTGTCACTGTGTGTGGTTTTATGAGGTTTTCCAAAGGCTTCCCGTGGATAGAGATCCTGGGGCTGGCCGCAGCATCCCGCTATGCTAGCCGGGCTCGTACGGCGAGGAAGAGGAGGACCAGCAGGGGGAAGCTCACCATCGCCTACTGGGATGTGCAGTGAGCGTCCTGGAGAGAGATAGCCCGAGGGGTTCGTCTTGTTCCCGTGGGCCTCGGTATGAGGGGGATGAGTTCGAGGGGGCTCCCGAGGTGACAGCGGCGGAAGATGCCGGCGGGCTTCGACTTGTGATGTCATGTACCCGGGGGAGCGGGTCTTCTCGGGCAAAGATGGCCCCCTGTGCTTCCCCGTGGCTCCGAGGGACCCTCCCTTTGGGATGCTTGATTCCCTGGATATGGACGTGCTTGACTTCGAGAGGTACCTTGGCGGTGCCTGCGCCGAGGAGTTCATTTTATATGGAGAGGAGTACGGGGCCTTCGTGAGGAGGAAGCCGAGGACGCCGCAGTGCACCGGCGCGGAGAGAGAGGCTGGCCCGCAGCTCCCCTGCAGGTTCCGATGCCGGACCGGATTTCACGTATGTCCGCGGGGACGGATCGAGGAGGAGGGTGTCTCGTACTGCTCCGAGCAGCTCCCGCCGCATACCGAGCGGACCCCGATAGACGCGAGCGTGGCCGACTCTTTTCCATCTTGGCATCTTTTTCGTATTTTTCTCTTTTTGTTGTTGAGTATAACCGCATTTGATGAGCGTTTCCTTGGCCGCTTGTTGGTGCAGTCCCGGGAGAGCCTATGATATGCCGACTCGCCGTTACGTGGCGATGAGGTCCTTGCAAGAAGATGGCGTCGAAGATGTCCCGCCGGTCTTCGCGACGCGTGCCGGCCGCACGAGCCTATGCCTTCGAGGCATTCTCAGACGTTCCTCCGCCTAGAGCCGAGCCTGAGCCGCAGCAGGAGGGACCTTCGAGGGGGCGGCATAGCATGGATGCCGGGACGTCTTCGGGAGCCGCAGGCCTTCGAGGAGCAGCTCTTTATCAGCTCATGCCTCCGCATGGCGCACGTGGTGAGGGTTCCTCGCAGCCTTCTTTCTTTGATCCTTTCGCCGGATTTGATCCTTTCCGAGTACTTTTCGTGGGAGCCTCAGCGGGTGCCTCGGTATTCCGACGACGAGGATGTGACGGCGCAGTTCGCCGGGATGCCCGACTTTTCTTCGGAGGACCTCGGCGAGGATGATGATGCCGAGGATTCCGATTAGTATTCATTTGCTTTCCTCTTTTCATATCCCTCTCTTTTTTTTTGTTTAGCAACAGTACATTTTTGGTACTGTAATAAAACACATGTATTTGCATGGCAAACAAAGATTTTATTTTAAGATGTAATGTCATTTTTTGTGATTCCCGGATTTGTCCTAGAAATTGTTGCTATTATTATTTTTTTTATTTTTGTACATGCCACGTGAGCCGAGAGTGTGTTTGTGGGTAGTGTTTGTTTGCCGGAATGGCTTTGGCCGTTGTTTGGGCGCTTTGGAGCAAGGTTTTGCCGAGGACAAGTGGTTTTTGTACCGTTTACCGGGGAAATGGGTTCTCGCTTTGCAAGGAGGTCCGTACGGACATACTTAGCATGCAAAGAGGTCCGTACGGACCAACCTTGCTTTTGGGAAGGACATAAATGCTTTCCAAAGGTCCGGTTCTTCCTCATTTCCCCATTTGTACCATTTTCGAGCTTTCTTCCCCATTTTCTCTAGGAACCTCCATTTTTGCCATGGATTCTTCGTACGTCCCTAGAATTTTGCCGAGGCTTTCGCAGGAGAGGCAAGCACACTTCCTCGAGCAGCTTGAAAACGTGGATGCGGCGCCGCATGAGGCATCGTAGACGGGCTTTCGAGGTAAGGTTTCGTCTTTGCTCGGCTTTGGTCTTTTAAGGAGTTGGTTCCCGATTGGGATTTGCTGCGGGCCGCCGCGAAGTTCCGGGATGTTAGGAGGCACGTGTACCAAGTTTCTCCTACAATGAAATGGTGCCCACTTTGAGGATTTTCGGGCTTTGATTGGAGGACCGGAGGTGGAGGCCATCTCGCTTCCTTTCGATTGGTGGTGCCGCGAGCGTGAAGCTTGCGCACTTTCTTCGTGCTTCGTTGGAAGAAGTGCAGTGGCATGATCCTTGATTCGGGTCATATCGACATTTCCGAGCCGCCTGAGCGGTTCATGGTCGATGATGAGAGTGACGTCTCTTGGGATGTATTTGCTCTGCGCGTGATGGCGACGCTTTTTCTCGGCCGGCCTTGGCATTTGTGGATGGCGCTTGCTAGATGTGGTAGGGCACCGCAGTAGCCGGGAGAGGATATTGTCCCGTTGGTGCCGGGGGAGACTCTTCATGGTATCGACCGTCCGGCGACCGGGGATCGTTTTATGAGAGGGGGAAGCCCCGCTTGCTTCACCTTGTGGCCGCGAGAGAGACTTCGTGCCATGCCCGAGGCTCCGACGTCGTTTAGCCCGTGGTCATTTGCTCGCCGACCTCTTGTGTTGGATATGGATCATCCGCCCGGGAGAGATGGATGGCACAGCCTTGGTACGCATCGTATCCGCCGGTGGGTTCCGCACCGGGAGGATCGAGACCAGGAGGATCTTGCAGAAGGGTCCTACGTTGTCGAGTTCCAGTTTGTCTTGGTCCTCCTTCTATATTCCGTCGCTTGTTTCCCTGCAGCTTGGGATGAAGCAGAGCCTTTGTTGGGCCGGGATGACCTTGCTACCGCGGAGGTAGTTCCTCTTTGTATGGCGCCTCCAGTGTGCCTTCTTGTATTTTCCGAGGGTATGGAAGTATTCCGCTTTCCCTCCCGCGGTACTCCTTAGACGTCTGGGAGCGTTGTATTGACGACCCCGCATCCGGCCCGGTATGAGCAACAGATGTCAAGGGCCCCAAGTGGTCTTGGAGAGCGTGCGTGTAGCGATTCCGGGGACCCGGCTGCCGTAGTAGCTATTGCCTTAGGAGTGCCGAAGCCTCGGTCCGACCCTTTCGATGTGACGGGAGACACTTTGTTTGACTACGAGACTAGAGTTGACCGACCGACAGTGGAGAGGTCCTCTTTGCTGTACTGGCAGGAGGAGATCCGAGCCGAAGCACGGCGAATGAAGCCCCGAGAGCTACCGGGATTATTTGACTCTACTGGGAGGACCCCAGCATCTCTGGACCGAGAGACGCAGAGTTGGTTCACGTGAAGCGAAAGAAGACTCGCCGGGACGAGGGAAGAAAGGAAAGAATGGCGAGGGGACAAGCGCAGCATGGCGCGGAATGACCTCCTAAGTATCCATTCATTGCATTGCAAACACATTATTAGTTAAATGTATTAAGCTGTCTTTTAGCATGTTGTGAACTTGAGAGTAGACCGTGCTTGAACTCATCAAGAAATGTTGTAACCGTTAGTGATTTGTGATTTACTTTTAAAGCTTTGTCGAGACGCAAGATCTCTTGTTTGCCTTTGCTTCTGTTGTGCACTTTGTCGGCGTCCATCTTTGACTTTTCTCGTTGCATTCGCGGACCGAAGCAAGCCCGGGCCCCGACGGCAATCCCTTTGCCGAGGCTTTCAGTGCTTGGCTGAGAGGTTGAATGCTCCCTTGACAAGTCGTTTTGACGGTCTTTTTCGTAGCTTCCTTGCCTCTTGTTGGCGTCGGGCTCTTGATCTCAATTTCGCAGCTTCTGCTTGAGCTTCTTTTATTTATTGTTTTTTTTTTGTGAGCCCTTGCTCGAGCTCTCTTTTTTTGTTTTTTTTTGTGAGCCCTTGCTCGAGCTCTCTTTTTTTTTTTTTTTTTTTTTTTTTTTTTTTTTTTTTTTTTTGAAGCGCGTGAGGGCGAAGACAAGCCCCCGGCTTGGAAGCATACGAGCCGGGCCGCTTGATGCCGAGCGACCCTGATGTCCTTTGATGTTGCCGCCGTCGTTTGACTTTGGTCAAGGTGACCGCTGGGGCGTGTTCTTGAAAAGTGCGTAGCTTGATGGAGGTCTTGATTGACATTCAAACTTTTGACTTTTTTGTGTATTTTTAGACCGGACCAATTAAGGTTGCCTACGTTCCTCCTGACTAGAGGGCTCAGTCCGCGTAGTTCGACACTACATGGAGTGCCAAGAGATGCACGCTTGTTCTTCTTCAGGCGAAGTATCTCGCGAAGTTTGCTTCCGTTGACCGGATTCATGAAGGGATTGCCGTCTAGGTCTCGTTAGCTTCATGGCGCCTCCGAGAAGATCTTTGAACCACGAAAGTGGCCGATCCATGTGGGTTCCCATTTTCCTGGGTTGGTTCGAGTGGGAGGCTTTTCTTTGAGTACAAGGTCACCTTCCCCGATGTCTCTGGATTTGACTTTCTTGTCGAAAGCTCTAGCCATCCCGCTTTGATAGGCTCTGACGTGTTCCATGGCCTTTAGTCGTCGCTCGTCTAGCAGAGCCAATTCGTCATGTCGGCTTCGGAGCCATTCGACTTCGTTGATGTCATTTTCCAAAGAAGACTGGAGTGAGGGAATTTCTAGCTCGACGGGAAGGACTGCTTCCATCCCGTATGTCGTGGCAAATGGGGTTTCTCCCGTGGTCGTTTCGACCGATGTGCGGTAGCCCCAAAGTGCAAGGTGCAGCCTTCGGGCCAATCTCGTCCTCGGGTGGTCATTTTTCTGATGATCCGTTCGAGGGTTTTGTTTGCCGCTTCCACGGCGCCGTTTGTTTGTGGCCTGGTAGGGAGAAGATTTGTGACGTGTGATCTTGAATTCAGCCAACAGCCCGTCGAATTCCCTTCGAAGTGTGAGCCGTTGTCTCGATATGACCTCATTTGGGATGCCGTATCGGCATATGATGTTTTCCTTGAGGAAATGCGCGACCTTCTTGGAGGTGAGTACCTTGTAGGACTTGGCTTCGACCCATTTGGGTGAAGTAGTCGATGGCTACTAAGATGAACTCGCGACCGTCGTCGCCCGGGCGGAGCGATTTTCCCGATGACGTCAATTCCCAAGTGGCAAAGGGCCAAGGTGTAGTCATGCAAGAGAGATCGTGGGGCGGTAGATGATTGAGGTTGGAGAACCGTTGGCACTTGTCGCAGCCTTCTGGACAAAGTGGATGCAATCCGCTCCACGGAGATCCAAGAGTAGCCCATCCCGAGAATGATTTGCATCGTGGCTCGCGTTCATGTGGGGACCGCAAGCCCCATTGTGGACTTCTGCTCATGAACTTGCTTGCTTCTTCTTGGCCGACGCAGCCGTAGGAGTGGCCCATGGTAGCGTTTCTTGTATAACATGTCCCCGAGGATGACGAAGTGAGAGGCAAGGCGTTTTAGGGCCATGATGCTCTTGGTTTTGACCCCTTCGTGTGGGTCTTCCTTGTTCATGAAGGTGGTTTCCCGCTCTTGAGGTATTGGAAGATCCGGTTATACCATGGCTCATTGACGGGCTTAGGTTCTCGGTTCGATCTCACAACAAGAGGCGTGAATTTCCTTTCGTCCGACTTTGAAGGGTTTGATTGCTTTTCCTTCCGTGGATTTCCACAAGGGAAGCCAAGGTGGCTAAGGCATCCGCAAACCTCGTTTCGGTCTCTTGGCAAGTAATGGAAGGTGACCTCTTCGAATTGTGTGATGAGGTCCTCCATGCAGTGCATGGTATTTTTGCAAGCCCGGTCTATGGTTTTCCACTTGTTGGAGACTTGGTTGATGATCAAGGCCGAGTCCCCATAAACTTCGAAGCTTCGGACATTCCTCTCGAGTGCGGCTTGTAGTCCAAGAAATAAGCAGCTTCATATTCGGCGGCATTGTTGGTTACCTCGAAATTGAGCTTTATAGCAATTGGGGTGTGCTCGCCCTGGGATCCACCAAGAGCATACCGATGCCGTTTCCTTTTGTTGGCCGCTCCGTCAAAGAACAAGCTTGCCATCGATTTTCGCCTTCGATTGCGAAGATTCCCTCGTCCGGAAATTGTGGTTCAGTGGCCTCGAGCCTCGTCGGTTGGGAAATCACCCGCTTGTTCACCCATGGCCCGTCCCTTGATTGACTTTTCGTTTACGTACTTGATGTCAAATTCCGCTAGGAAGAAAGACCATTTGGCGAGCCTCATTGACAGAGATGGTTTGTCGAAGAGGTACTTGACCGGGTCCATTTTGGAAACCAAGTGTACCGTGTGCGATCGCATGTAGTGCCGTAGTTTCCCGACAACCCATACCGTAGCCGCGCAGTGTTTTCTCGAGGGCCGAGTAATTGAGTTCGCCGCCTTGAAACTTTCGGGACCGACGAAGTAGATGGCGTTTCGACCCGCGACTCCTTCTTTTCTTGACAGAGCATGGCTCCAACCGCGGTGCCTGGCCACGCTTAGGTATAGCAACAAAGGGCTTTTCCTCGTGGGGAGGACAGAGAATCGGAGGACTCACAAGGTATGCTTTTATTTTTTCAAAGGCATCTTGGCATTCTCGAGTTCCATTCGATGTCGGCGTTCTTCTTCATCGCCTTGAAGATTGGCTCGCACATAGAGGTCAATTGGTTGACGAAGCGGCCGATATATTGCAGCGGCCCATGAAGCTTTTCACCTCTCGTCCGAGTTTGCGGTGGTCTCATTTCGATGATAGCTTTGATCTTTGAGGATCCACCTCGATGCCTCTCTCTGACTATGTATCCCAAAACCTTGCTCGGCTAACCCCAAATGTGCATTTGCGTGGTTAAGCCTCATTGAGTGTTTTCTGAGGCGATTGAAGAATTTTCTCAGTCCGTGAGGTGTTGTCCGTCCGATCCCTTCGAGTGAACGATCATGTCATCGACGTACACTTCGATCTCTTTGTGGATCATATCGTGGAAGAGGGCGGTTGTCGCCCGTTGGTAGGTAGCCCCGCCGTTCTTTAGTCCGAACGGCATTACCGTGTAGCAAAAGAGGTTCCCTGTGGGGTTGTGAAAGCCGTCTTTTCTTGGTCTTCTTCGGCCATCTTGATTTGATTGTAGCCGGCAAAACCGTCCACGAAGGACTTGACTTCGAAATTGGTCAGTAGTGTCTACCAACATGTCGATATTGGGTAGTGGAAAATCGTCCTTGGGACTTGCTTTGTTGAGATCTCTAAGTCCACGCAATGCCAGACTTTTCCATTGGCCTCGTGACCGTGACAATATTGGAGAGCCATGTGGGGTACTCGATCACCCCGATGAAGCCGACGCGGAGCATTTTTTCGATCTCCTCTTTGACTTGTAAAGACCATTCTCGCTTGATTCGGCGTAGCTTTTGCTTGATGGGCTTAGCCTCGGGATTTAAGGGAATCCGGTGCTCTACAATGTTAGGATCTAATCCGGGCATGTCTCGGTAAGACCAAGCGAACACGTCCACGAACTCTTCGAGCAAAGGCAGCTAATGCGTCTTGCTCGTGCCGGTGAAGAAACTTCCGATTTGCGTCTCTTTGGCTCTTCGCCAGCCTCCCAAATTCACTTTGGTTAAAACCTCCTCGGCAGCTTGGGCCCGGTTTTTCTCTCGTTTGACAACATGCTTAAAGATGTGCTTAATGTATTGTTCGTTTAATGTGTCTCGCTTTCTTTATCAAGTGAATCGTTATTAACCTGCTTTGTGTGTTAGTTAATTTATCGCTTGTTAAAGATGCAATGAGAGGATACTGAAAGATCAAGCATTCATTAAGAGCATACGGGAATACATTATTGGCAATGAGTTCGTAATCTTCCGGCGCGAGGCCATCGATGACTCGAGAGACTCAAATTCAAAGCTAATGGACTCGTGGATGAGTTTTGACACTAGACTCTAGGACTCGAGGGGTCGACCAAGTTGTTCGATCATGTCCCGTTTGCTAGCAGTAGGTCCGGAGAATGTGGCCCAGCTTATCGAGGGGCAATGAGCTTGATAGGAGATGGGGTTTGAAAGGCTTTATGTCACCGTTCCCGATCATTGCTACCACAGAGTTATCGAAACAAAATCGATTAGATCCGGCATCTCGATTTCTTCTTTGAAGAGCAGGTGTGTAGCATGTTCGTCCCAAGCATCGTCTCGCGGAGTCTCTTGCTTTTGCCTTGGGCATTGCTAGCTCGAATGCGTACTCTTCCCGCTTGTTGAAGGCGTGAGTGTCGACAGAGAGTTTTTCGAGTTCTTCCGCCAAAGAGGGAGTTTTTCCGAACCAAAATTCGCCGTGAATAGTGGTGGTTGTGGATCCCGGCAGTGGGCGGTGTGTCGAGGAATGCTCTTCTGGACAGATTTGGCTTCGAGGCCTCCGAATCTTGCCAGTTCTCGCCGGAGCTTGTCCATGGTTGTCGGCCGCCTTTGTTTGGCGCCGATCGCCCTCGTTCCTTTTTCCGGATCTTCTTCCAAGTTGCCGGCCTTCCTTGTGAAGTACTTGGTCATGTCGAAGCCGTAAGGGCGAAGATCTGAGATTGCGTGCAAGCCTCTTTGTTATCTCGTGGAGCGTTTACGTGCAGCTCGCTTGTCCTCCGCAATGTGTTCGGGAGTAGGAGAGTATCCCAGCCGTGCAGGTATTCTCGTTCTTTGATATTGATGATCCGTTGAGTGCCCCGATGGCGTTTCCCAAACCGAGCCCCTGGATGTAGTTCATGTGCTTCATCATTTTCATCGGGGAGGGATCTTGTCCCAAATCAAAGGCAAAGTCTATGTGGCACACTTCGGGCCTGGGCTTTCGATGGTGAACCCCGTTAACATCATGCCATCATCGTCGGGTTTGATTTCTAAGACCGGACGCCGTTGGTATCGGTCCTTTCAGACTATGCCGTCGCCGTAGATGATGGTCATATCTCGTTCCTTGACGAACTTTACGCACCGATGGAGAGTGGATGCCACCCCATTGATTCGATGTAGCCAAGGGCGTCCCAAAATGGCAAAGTGAATGTGATCGGATGTCGATGACTGAAGTCTCGTTGGGACCATTTGTTTTCCAAACCAAAGGTTCATGCGGCTATTCCCAAGACTCGGGCGGGATGCCGAGTCGTATGCCTCGATTGCCCGAGTCGAGGGTTTTAGATCGCTTGCTTTGATCCCTAGCAAATCCATCATTTTGGCCGGAAGGACGTTCATGGATGATCCCCCATCTACCAACACCCGAGGGAGACGGCGCCGTCCGCCTGAACCGCATGTAGAGAGGCTCGTTGTGGTCGCCCCAAATTTTGGAAGATCGAGTTCTCGCGAAGGTGATGATATTGCCGTAATTGACGTTGCCAATCATCCGAACCGGCTTCATCAGTGTCACCGTGATGGGAACCATGGTCCGGGCCGTGCTTTCTTCCAACTTGAGCTTGTGCGGGTAAGATGAAGTGAGTAAAGACCAGAGTGAGATGTTAGCCCGAGCGCGCTTTGAGCCGTGTCAAGACAGATCTTCACTTTCGGGGTCCAGGTTTCGCCTTCTTTGGCGTAGGGTCCCTTTTCGCCCGTGGCTCGTGTATGGCCGGCCTTTTGTCCGTCCGCGGAGGATTCACGGGGATTTGACCGAACGTGTCGAACATTCACCTCTGGACTTGTGGTTTTGCTTGTCTCTCCCGTTTCGGGAGCGGGAGGAGCCCGTCGGGCGTAAGGCCGACCGCGCATTTCAATTCGTTCACCGTCATGGCTTTTATCAAGCATCAATAGTGGCTTTGAGATCTTCCCAAGACAAAGGGGGTTGGATTGTCTGACCTTCGGGCCTTCGGTGGCGGTGCGAAGCTCGTCCCACCGATCATGGAGCAAACATTGCCGTGGCCCCGTGCGTAACTAGGCCGGGGAGATTTGCCGGAGTAGATGACATAGTAGTCAAACCTTCCCGAGGGTTCTCCAAGGGTTCCGACCGTGGGATCACCGCATTCGTACCTCTTTTCGCCTTTTGTTGAGAAGATAGCTTCTTCTTTCGTCGAGGACGGCCCTCGTTCATCGCATCCCGGAATTCCATTTCCGCACAAGCACCGCAATCGCAGACGTCCCACCGTATGTGTTCGTTGTTCACGGTGGTACCGGACCTCGTGAGGCCGGATGGGCGTGCTTTCCTCTCGGAAGGTCTTGTGGCCTTACGTCATAACCGCATGGCTCGTACGAGGGTAACAGCTGACTTCTCGGGAGACAATGAGAGACGTTAGAGGCCGTAGGAGCAGCCATGGCTCGGGAAGCCCTGTGTGGTCAGCGGCTAAGGTTCCGAAGTGGTGCATGGCACCTTCGATCCAGGCTTGTTGCTCACCTTGACGTTTCTCAATAGCCATGAGGACCCGCCAAACTTCTTCCAAGTTGGGAAATTTCTTGGGGGTAAGGTCCCGTTCTCATCGTTGTTATCCACCGACTTGGCCATGGGGATTTGACTGACCGTCCCGGTGACAGAGCCGGGAAGGAGGTAGGACCTTGTTGTTTTGACACCGGGAGACGGGTTCCTGGGCACTTCTCGACCACTCTCTCGTTAGCCGGAGGGGGTGATGGGCAAGGTTTAGACACGGGAATGGCCTAATCGGGATAAAAGGGGAAAGCTCACGTGGCATGCGATTTCCGTTTCTTTTCTTTTTGATTTTTTTTTTGTTGTTTTAATTTACTTAAAACGTGTTTTCCTCGTAATCCTAAGTAGGTTGGAAAAGATTGCTCTTCTTTTCGCAACTATGCTAGATCCCGGGTCCGGAGACCATCTCGTGCGGCTATAAGCCCCTCGCTTTGCACCTCGTATTTCGACATCCCGGTGGACAGCCTGTGCGAGGGTCCTATAGTGCAAGCGGTTTCCACCGGCCTAAAAGAAAATCGAACCTAAGGACCGAGCCTCGTCATGTTCGTTTTGATGCGTTAGCCATGTGAATAGTGAACCGAGCAGCCACCGAGTCAAGATCGTGTCAAGAGTCTCGGCATGACCTTCTCTTTGCTTGCTTGGCGCAAGTGGATCTCGTGACGTTAGGGCGTTGGCCGGGTCATATTGTCATGGCCGACGTATCAAAGGCGTGATGACATGGTGTCATGCGAGCATGGATGTATATCCGGGACTAACATCGTCTGGGTGTAGCTTCAAAATCAAGATCGTGTCAAGATTTTAGCATGACCTTTCATCGCTTTGCTTGCGCAAGGGATCTGAGTTCCGAGCCTTGACTCGTAAAATGGCCGGCATGGTATATATATCCAGGCCGTATGACACGGACCGGGTAAAAACCAACCGAGTCCGGACAGAGTGTGACTCAAGACTCAAACGTGTGGCTGACGCTTGGCTAGGATGGGATGTTTGAATGATCCCGTGCGCGCCCAAGAGGCCTAGGAAGACCAAACGGACCGCAACCGAGACCACTCCGGTTAAGGGTTGTAGTGTGCAAAGGTATCCGAGGCAAGAAGCTGCAAGCATAGTGTGCGGTGTAACCGAGGCAAGAAGCCAGCTGAGTAGAGCGGTGTAACCGAGGCAAAGAAGGCGCGTAGTGTGCGGTCTCTAAAATTCTTTTTCTGAGTAAAATAGAAAATTTTTTTTTTTGAAGAATTTTAAATGTATGCACAGATGTATATTGATGCCTTTTTTTTTGTATTTTTATTTTTTTTTGTAAAATAAAAACGAAGCACGTGCACACACACACAACAGTTAAAGGAAGGGGTAAAATGAAAGTTTGACCCTCATCATCGTTTTAAAAATATTTTGTTTTGTTTAAAAGTTTTTAAAACAAAATGTTCCCTCAATGAGTCGCCAACCGAAATTACCCGGATCCGAGAAGGCCTCGCGCCCCGCAAGATCCGGCATTCTTTCGCGCTGGAGGTGTCTCGCCGTTTTGCTTTCGCATTTTGTAGAGTCGCCACGCCGTTTTATTAAGCCCAAAACATTGAAAAGGGCATCAGCTTTAAAGATAAATTTTAAACCTGTTTTTGTGTGATGAGATTTTGAGTTCTGAGGTCGATGACTCCTCGGGAAGAGAATATTAGAATATTAGAGCTCACTCCGAGTAGCCTCGTAAAACGAGTCTTTCTGATACCCCTAATATCCTTTAAATGTTGTGTGTGTGTGTGTGCTTTTAAAAATGCATGCCGTATCTGGATGTCTACATTGTATTGAAATGTATTGAAATAGAATAGGAAGGAAGCCTTACCAATGTTGGTTCGTGTCTGCTCTCTCCGCAGGGAATAGTGTTTGAGGCCTGAGTAGCGCTCCGGATTGCCTGGGATGCCGGTTGTCCGCGACAGAGTTTCGGCGTGAGTTGAGGTTGTAGGCTGCGTTCGGCGCAGGTTCAGGCGCGTGGGATCGCTTGGGATCACTCGGGCAGCAGGTTCGGCGTGCGTTGTGGTGGCGTGGAGTCACTCGGGCAGAGTTTCGGCGTGGTTTTGGGATCGCTCGGCTTGACTCCTGGAAAGAGCCGGACGCCGGGGAAAGACTGTGCAAGGCCTCCTGAGTACCACGAGGGGCCTCAGAGTACCTCGAGAGTGCCTCGGGCAGCGCGGAGCCGTCTCGAGCGCCGGAGAGGCTTCTGAGCACCTCGAGGCTTCAAGGCCTCTAAGGATCCGAAGGGGCCGGGAATGCCTCGAAAGGTCTTAGAGGGGGAGCCGAAGGCTTAGGGAGGAAGAGAGAAGTGGGAAGTGTGAAAAATGAGGAGGGGGAGCCCTCTATTTATAGTCTCGTATTGGTGCAAAGAGGTCCGTACGACCTCCTTGGTTATCCAGATTTTGGTTTTCCTCGATTTGAGGGAATATGCAAAGATGGTGAATATTC
This sequence comes from Adenophora triphylla var. japonica, assembly GCA_022495995.1. NCBI lineage: Eukaryota > Viridiplantae > Streptophyta > Magnoliopsida > Asterales > Campanulaceae > Adenophora > Adenophora triphylla. The sequence goes on along the minus strand of JAFEMH010002972.1, from coordinate 76,163 downwards.
TGCAAATGATGGTGTCCCCTTGCAAAGAGGTCCGTGATTTTGACCATCTTGCATGCAAAGAGGTCCGTACGGACCAAGTCTGCATGGAAACCATCATTTCTCCCGGGATTTGAGGGAATATTGTGGACTTTAATGGGATTCAGTAATTATGGAAACAAAGAGGTCCGTACGGACCTATATTGCTTTTCCAGTTTCCTGAAAATTCCCGAAAGGTCCTTTTGTCCCTTTTTATCCCAGGAAGGCTCCTCCCTTGGTTTGGTTGGGGGTTTGAGAGGGTTTTGAGAGGGTTTTGAGTGAGAGAGGTCTTCGAGACTGCGTGGATGAGTCTGCGGTGTTTCCCGTGTGTTTGAAAGGGAGTGATCCAGATTGGGGTACTTACAGGAATGCGTAAGAGTCAAGACCAAGTCTTTGCCAAAATAAAAGATCTTTCGCTCAAGCGAAGCTCTGCCAAAATTCCGACAAGGAAAAAATTGGCAAGATTTTGACCGGCATTGACTTCGATTCCGACTCACGCACTGCGTATGCAACGAAGTTCAATGTGACACTGTGTCATCCGGCTTTTGCCGCCCGACCCATGCCTATTATATTCTCGAACATTACCGAAAGTCAAAAACCGTCATTCGCTCAAGCGAAACTCGTCGAAGATCCGTCAAGGCGCAGAGACGAGACTTTCCCGTATTGCCTTGACTATAATCCGCATCGTCGTGCGTTGAAAGGTCCTATGACCCGCTAGACCCGATAGGAGCGTTCTTTACTCTTGGTCGGTGGGATCCGCGTGCCCTATGTGACCTCGCCCGGGCCGTCCCACCCCGGGAGGTCGAAATACTGTGGAATACGAGGGCTTATAGACGTAGTGACGAACCCGCTGATCCAGGATCTAGTGTAGTTACGAAAAAGAAGGGCAAAACCCCTTTTCCAACCAAATAGATATTAATAAAAGACATTGTTTTAAGTAAACTTGAAGATTCTAATTTGCATATTGCCTCGAGCCTTCACCCCAAACACCTACCCCGAGTCTAAACCTTTCCTATCCCTTTCCCGCAGCCGAGAAAGAAGTGGGTGAGAACACCGGCCGACTTGTTAGCGCAGTAATCCTCGTACAGCTCGCCGTAATCCTCGCCCGTAGAGTCGAATGACCGATTTGACAGAGCAAGGCCATTGCCTGGGTAACCAGATGACCAGTGGAAGAAGAGCTAGCCTATAACCAATGCCCTCCCCATCTTCATATAACCCATTGCCAAAGACTCGTACTTTCTCGCCTTCTCCAATACCCCAAGCCGTTAGTGGTCCCGACACCCTCGCTTCCTTCCGAATCCCTCCATGGGACCCTTTTCCTCCTTTCACCCAGAGCCAAATTTCCCTACCTTGGAATCCCACGCTGACCTTTTCCAATTTTGTCAACGCCTCGTGAATTTGCCTCCTCTCGTACGCTACAGCGAAGAGTCACTGGGAACGAGAATAGGAATGGGTGGATTTACAAAGGATGATGACAGTCAAAGAGAAGGAACGGACTTAAAGCCTTCTAGTCGACTATTAAGGCCTATGACTCCACCGCACGATCGCTTTGGGGATCGCCACTCTCAAGATGTGGTTCGGAAAAAGGTCATGGATGTTGATTTTCAAGTTATTGACATTCCGATTTCATTTATCGCTCTTGGACGGCCTTGGATCCACCACATAAACGGGTAGCCTCTACTTTGCATCGTCAAATTTCGGGCCAAGTGATGGAACTATCACCACCATTTATGGGGATAGTGTCACAAAGAGAAGGAACCAAAGCACCGGGGACATCCCGATATTGGAGATCAAGCATGATGATGAAGGGTTAGCATTGACCGGATTCTCCGTAGCTTCTTCCAAGGCACAAGGGTGTCAGACCGACCTCACCACTACTTCCGATAAAATCCCTCCCCGCCATGAGAATGATGCGAAAATGAGCTATCTTCCCGGACTTGGATTGGGTAGAAGACTTCAAGGTCGTAACACCATCATTGATGTGAAGGAGCAGACTACCGTATATGGCTTGGGGGTACAAACCGAACTCCTGGATGCCTGAAAAGCTAAAGGCAAGAAAGGCGAAGGGGTCCAGCCCATCCTTACATACCGTCTCTCGACCCATTACTTTATAAAAGGAGGGACACAATATGATGAAAGTGATCGCTGCATCTCCTTGCGTAAAACCCTTCTAGAAAACCTTGAGAAAGTTAGGGAAAGCCACCCAATCCCGTTCAAGAATGTTCCTTGATTTGCCAGATATCCCCGGGGCCACCACTACCGTTCGTAATGAGTACGTCTTCAAAGGAAATCCGGCCAGCTGTCAAAAGGTCGCAAGATCCGGGACAATGGACTTCTCCGCCTTTGAGTTAGCTCTTCCAAAGATCAGCCAGATAGAAGCCGCCAAAGCAGAAGACAAATGGGGTTTCGTAAGGGTTGTTTGACGAAGAAGCACAAATCCCGCACTTGATCGACTTCTGCCCGTATGATGAGATAGTTGCCGTTATTGGAGACGATGGTGAAAGTCATTTTGATCCTCGCACTTTGGTGACTAAGACAGTAAATGCCATCAAGAATTGGGAGACATTCTCGTGGCCGATAGCCGCCGACAAAGAAATGATCACGGAGCTTGGATTGGTACCCGTCCTCCTCAACCCTGGCCATGTCAAACACCCCGTTGTCTATTCAGCTGAGTCAGAATCTTCGAATTCCACCCTCGTAGTCATCCGAAGGCCTCACGCCCGAGGATTATGAAAATGTAATCGATGTCATCTTTCCCCTTATCTTGAATGAAATGACAAATCTTTCTCGATTATCCTCTTATCGCCAACTTAACAAATGATAAATTAACTCAAAACTTAACAACAAGCTTAATAATGAATCATTTGAACAAGATGCAAACACACTAAACGAACAATACATTAAAGAAATCTTTAAGGTGTTTCGTAAAAGAGGAAAACCGGGCCCAAGCCGCCGAGGAGGTTTTGATAAGTGTGAACTGGGTACTATTGAGGAACCTAAAGAGACACAGATTGGAAGCTTCTTCCAGGGGTTCAAAGGGACAGATTGATCGAGCCGCTCGTAGAATACGTCGACGTGTTTGCATGGTCATACAAAGATATGCCGGCTAGACAGCTCGATAGTAGAGCACGTAATCCCTCTAGCACCGATGCTAAGCCGCAGCAGAAACCGAGAAAGATCAAGCCTAATGGTCTCTACAGGTGTCAAAGAAGAAATTGGAGAAGCTACCGCGGTAGGGTTCATCGTGAGTCATTGAATACCCGACATGGTTGTCCAACATCGTGACCGTAACCAAGGCCAATGGGAAGGTGCGCCGTCGTGTGGATTTCCGAGATCCGAACAAGGCCAGCCCCAAAGACGACTACCCTCTCGCCAAACATAGACATCCCGGTGGACTCCACCGCCAACTACGAAGTCAAATCCTTCGTTGATGGTTTTGGCAGCTACAACCAGCATCAAGATGGCCGAGGAAGACCAAGAAAAGACAGCCTTCACCACACCGTGGGAACCTATCGCTATACAAGAATGCCATTCGGGCTCAAGAATGCAGGGGCTACTTACCAAAGGGCAAATGACCGCACTTTTTCATGACATGATCCACAAGGAGATTGAGGTCTACGTAGACGACATGATAATCCACTCCAAAGGAGAAGGTGGGCAAAGACTTTGTTGACCTACGAAAATTCTTTGAGAGGCCGAGACAAAGATTCCATGAGACTAAACCTCGCCAAATGCACCTTCTGAGTGACAAGGGGAAAAGTGCTCGGGCACACGGTCACGAAGCGAGGTATAGAAGTTGACCCCGAAAGATCAAAGCCATCATGGATATGAGGCCACCTCAAACCCGCATGTAAGTCAAAAGCTTCATGGGTAAATTGCAAGACATTAGCCGCTTCGTCAATCAGCTTGACCACTATGTGCGAGCCCATCTTTCAAACTCATGAAGAAGAATGTGGACACGTAATGGACCGAAGAATGCCAAGATGCCTTTGACCAGCATCAAAGCATACTTAGTACATCCCCCTGCTATGCCCCCCACATAGACGTAAGCCTCTTCGCTTCTATCTCACCGTCGCATACACGGCAGCTGGGGCTATGCTTGCTCAGAGAAGAAAGACTCTCAGTAGAGAATGCCATTTACTTTGTCACCCTAAGCTACAGGGGAGTGAGCTCAATTACTCAAAGATGTGAAAAGACTTGTGCAGATCGGTCCGGGTAGCTCGGCAAGTTGAAGCATTATATGCAAGCCCACCCCGTGAATTTGGTCTCAAAATGGACCCCATCAAGTACATCTTTGACAAGCCTTCCCTCTCGATGCGTTTAGCAAAGTGGTCCTTCTTCTTGGCGTAATACGACATCAACTATGTGACCGTAGAAGGCCATCAAGGGTCAAGCATTGTCGATCACCCGGCGAATTTCCCCGCAAGAATGAAGACAGAGGGCCCGAACCCCAATTTCTGCATGAAGGGATCTTTGCAGCTGAGCTCGAAAATAGATGGCGCTTGTTCTTTGACTGAGCCGCTAACAAAAGAGGAAACGGTGTAGGAATGCTATTGGTCGATCCGAAAGATGAGCATACCCCATAGCCCTCAAGTTGAACTTTCCCGCCACGAACAATGTCGCCGAGTATGAAGCCTCGCATTGCCGGGCTGGAGGCCGCCTTAGAAAGAAATGTCAAGGAGCTCGAAGTTTACTGGAGACTCAGCCCTCGATCATCAACCAAGTCTCCAACAAGTGGAAGACTCGTGGACCCTAATCTCGCAACGGTATCATGCCCATATGGAGGAGTTGACTGACAGCCCGTAGAAGTGACTTTCCACTACTTGCCGAGGGAAAAGAACAGATTCGCAGATGCCCTAGCTACTCTAGCCTCATTGGTAGAGATCCCCGAGGGAAAAGCCATAAAGCCCTTCGTAGTGGGTAGAAGAGAAGCCCCACTTTCTGTCAGAAGTGGACCTGGGACCCGAGCCCATACAGGAACTTTGGTACAATCGTATTTACCAATTCCTCAAAGACGGAGAGTCGCCTTTCAGAGACAAAGAAGGTAGACCGAAAGAAGGTATCGTAGCCAAGAGCTTACAAGCCCCGAAAAGGTTGGCTTCTCATTATGTCATTCTAGGAGGCAACCTATACAAGAAGCGGTATCAAGGACCACTCCTCTTATGTGTCACTCAAGAAAGAGCCGGGAGAGTTGATGACCGAAGTCCACAATGGTCCTCGCGGTCCTCACATGAATGCCAGAGCCCCGATGCAAGTGATCCTCGAATGGGTTACTACCGGATCTCCATGGAAACAGCACCGCGTTCGCACGTCCGAGCTCGCGACAAATGCCAGCCGGTTTGCCAACCTCAACCATCTCCCACCTCACGACTCCGTACCGCATGACGACTCTGGCCGTTTGCAACTCGGGGGCATTGACGTGATAGGGAAAATATCCCCGGCAGAAGCAATGGGCACGAGTTCGTGTTGGTAGCCATCGACTACTTCACCAAAGCGGGTAGAGGCCAAGTCCTACAAGGTCCTCACTTCCGTAAAAGTGGCCCGGCTTCATCAAAGAAAACATAATGTGCGTATATGGGGTGCCCAACGAGATCATTTCCGATAATGGGTCACACTTCGAAGGAGATCGCGATAGACTCGCCGTCGAATTCGAGTTACTCGCCACAAGTCGTCCCCGCATGCACCTCGACCAATGGAGCCGTGGAAGCCGCTAATAAGACACTCGAGCGGATCATCCGGAAGATGGCCACCCGTGGTCGTGATTGGCCCGAAAAGCCGCACCTAGCACTCTGGGCGTAACGTCTCGTCGTAATGTACCACAGGAGAAACTCCTTGCCCTAACTTACGGGATGGAAGCAAAGTGTTACCAAAGGGAGTTGGAAATCCTGTCATTAAGGGTCCTCCGGAAAACAAAGTTGTCAATGAAGTGGAATGGTTGCGAAGCCTGGCATGATGAGTTAGCCCCGCTGACGAGAGAAGGCTAAAAGCCATGGAACACACCCGAGCCTACCAGAGGCGAATGGCCGTAGCGTTTGATAAAAAGGTCAAGGCCGAGACATCAAAGAGGGCGACTTAGTGCCGAAAGTAAAGCCCCTACCGCAGACAACCCCCCGGGAAAATGGGAACCCGTCTCGGATCGGCCCTTATGTGGTGCGTAAGATACCGCCGTGAGGAGCAATGAAGCTTGCGTACTGATGGCAATCCCTTTGTCCACCCGGCCAACGGTGATAAACTCCGAAGATACTATGTCTAATAAAAAAAAGAAAAAAAAAAAAAAAAAAAAAGTGCAAAAGAGTAATGCCCAAAATACTAGGCCGAAAAACCTCAAAAAGGGCGGTCTAGGCAAAAGACATGTGGTTGCACATATAAAAAAAAAAGAAAAAGAATCTTAGTGCAAAAGAGTAATGCCCAAACTAGGGCCGAAACCCCAAAAAGGGCGGTCTAGGCAAAAGACAAATGGTCACATAAAAAATTGGTTCACCGTAATGAACTACGAAGACCTCGAGCCCCTTAGCCTTTCTTGTAAAAGGGGAACGTAGGGGGCGTACCATATATGGTTCGGGTCTAAACAATAAAAAGGACGATTAAGTTTCCATGAAATGTGTCCTAAAACAATAAAAGGACGATTAAGTTTCCATGAAATGCGTCCTAATAATAAAAAGGACGATCAAGCTTCCATGAAGTGCGTCCTAAATAGTAAAGCGGCATTTCGCTTTTCATAAAACTGGTCCCAATCAATAAAGACATTTGAATTTCCATGAAATGTGTCTTGATTAATTTTTAAGATAATATTTCTTGTTCATTACAAGTTAAAAACTTCTTGATGAGTTCAAGCACGGTCTACCTCTTAACTCGCTAACCTCGCTAAAAAGATCTAAAATACAATAAAATGCCTAAATAAACTAATGTGTTTGCAAATGGCAATAAGAGGATCTTGAGAAAAGACTTGTCAATCGTCATTCGCCGAGTCTTCTTCGCCTTTCTTCCCTTTCCTCGACCTCGTCGAGTCTTCTTCCTTTTCTTCTCAATAATGCTCGGTATCCTCATCCCGACCTTCGGTATCCTCACTGAGCCTCTACCAACCCCGTATCAATGAGCGCTCTCTATACGAGCACGAGTCCGCACCTCCTCCCTCTCGAGCCTCGCCAAAGGAGCGACCCTGACAATCTCTTGTACCGAGCCTCCATATCTCGACCAAGTCACCTGATTGGTTATGGCAACTCGCCTTAGCCTCGCCTCCCTCAGTAGTCCTACTCGAGTCACAGTCGCCTCCCAATAAAGCTCGACGTCTATCCTCCAAGATAACCCGAGTCGCTCCCATCTCCTCTCGTACTCACCCCAAGTAGACAAAGGGTCAAGATGGTGCTCTTCCCGCTCCCGAAGATAGCCCCGGGTGGGAAAGCAAGATATGTCCAAGCCCTCGAGAAGAAAGAGAAGCCGGGCCGGATCTCTCATGTCCAATGACACCACCTCCATGGTCCGGATGTCCTCCCAATCACTCAATGGCTCCCGTAAAGCCCCAAACCGCCCGGGATACCAAGCAGGTATGTAGAAGGACGACCAGCTGTAATCCCGGAACCCTCACAAAGATAAGACTCCCGAAATATCCTCCCGGGTCCGCAACCTCCAATGGTGGTATCCACCAACGGATGTCCGAAGTGGATAGCCTAGCCATCATCGCCTCCCAGCCTACCCTGTCTCGCCGCCTAGGTGCACCTCTCCGAGAAATCACCCAAGGGCACCGAGCCGGCAGCCCCGTGCAAAGCCCCGAGCCTCTCCCGCAGCCACAGAGTCAACATAGCCGGACTCCTGACCTCATGAAACGGTCTCCCGAGCCATCCCGTCGATCCCATGAAATGTCTCTCCCAAAACCACGGACAATATCCTTCCCACTCGCAGCCTTCTCGACCATGTCCAAGAGGCCACTATGACAGATCCCCACTGACTCAAGAAGTTGAACAAAACAGCAGAATACGCAGAGAATGAAAGCATCCATAGCCACCGTGGTCGCAGCCATATCCGGGAGACCCAAACCCGCCCGGGATATCGAAAGGTCAATCCTATCCGGGGCTACCATCATCCTCTCCTCTCCCAAAGGAATCTCGAGAAAAGATGCAAGCTTTACCGTCACCGGCGCGTCTCCGATCAGCGGAATAGATATAGCCTCGCCCTCGGGACCCCCAATCAAGGCTCAAGTCTTCGTGGCGTTGGGACAATTTCGTTGTAAGAGAAGCAAGAAACATGTCTCCTGACGTCCTGTAACTTTGCCGCGGCTCTCAACAGTCCCAATCGGGCGGGAGATCCCTCAAATGCCATAAAGACTTGATCTTGAAGGAAGAATCAAGCAGCCCCTTGTGATTTTGGAAGTTATGTCTCGCCCAAGATTGAAGACCGGATAGAAAATGGTCTCGCTTCCCCTTTGCAATCTGACGGGCTTCTCCATCGCAAAGTGTTCAAAGATGGTGCTTTTAGGTCCAAAATATGCTCGGGAACAATTGGGACAAGTCTAGAGTGAAAATGAAATGAAATGGCCAAGCCTTGCTTTTATTCGTAAAATAACCAGCCTCGCATGTAATCGTAAGCCGCACGGCTTCATTTGCCCTCAAGGCCATGCCGCACGGCTACATTAGCCCTCTCGCAGAAAATTCTGCAAAGAACCAAAGTTGCTGCCCAAGCGGAGTTTTCACCCCACTTTTTCAACCAAAACCCGTACAAAAACATATCCAAGCCATTCAAGCATTTATACATCATTATAAATCATTTTGGCCCAAGCCAGCCCCAATTCCAAGCAAAAAAGTCGCCCCCAAGGCTCGTATAATATGCAAATTGAAAAAGCATGAAATTAGAAAAGCAAATAAAATGTAAATACAATGTTTTCGCCCCATCGGCGCCCTAAATAAAGCAAAAAATAAACAAAGTGTGCATAAAAATTGTTCATTGTTTGTTTTTGTTCCAAATCTATCCTAGAGACCTCCTAGGCCTCTGATTCTTCTTCCTCCTCATCGCTACTCAGCTCATAAATGCTAGCCTCCCTCATCAAGTCCTCCTGGTCGCTCAAGTCGACAAATGGACATTATCGTGCCCGTACTCGCCCACCGCCTGCACGTCGGGCCGCTGGGTCCCCGCCCCGAGGCATGGCACCGGGAAGAGTACTCCGAGGCCGATGAGGTAGATCGCCGTGCCCCTCGACGTGCCGTCTCTGCGCCTGTGCTCCCGTGCATCCGCCGCCGCCGCGGCGCAGCCGCCTTCCTCGTAAGAGACCTAAGCACATGTCCTTCCAGCCCCTATTCCGCCCGACCAACCTATCGTAAGTGCGAGCCGGAACCCGAGAAAAAGAAGAGAAAAATCTTCAAAATTGCAAAAGCAAGTAAAATCCAAAGCTAAAAAGGGAATAAGACCATAAGAGTACACTTACAAAGGCTATCAGCGGCAAGGTGTACCGGGGCTCCCTAGCATCGGGACAGTATCCTCATCCTCCTCGGCACTCCATGGACCACACAGACAGATGCCAGGAGGGATCGGCGGGTCGCAGGCTCATCCTCCCCATATCCTCGAGTGACCGCCGCCTTCACTAGCTTCGTGGCGTCCTCAGCGCCGCCCACAAACACAGCAGTAGGGGGTGTCCATGTCAAAATACTCCTCCGTAGCCCACGCCGCCCGGTACTCCGGCAATCTCATCCTCTCGGCCCCCGGGCCGCAAAGATCCGTGGCCGGGAGGATCCCGAGGAGTAATGGCATCCAATGGAGGGAACATGGCCATGCCGCTCGAGAAGTTTCGGTCCCCGTATAAATGACATCACATGTCGCCCAAAGTGAGCCACCTCCTTCGCCTCGTCACCTCGATGGCATCTCCCAAAGAAGATCTCCTGATACCCGCCCTGTGGGTAGAAGTCCACTCCATCGTGCCCATCCTCGTTGATGACCGGCCTCACCATTTTGTAATCGAAGGTAATCCGGGTCTTCCCCGTGAATTTATCTCTCGCATCTCCTCCAAATAACCATAGCAGGGAAGATGGTGACATCACTCACGGGTTCCAAGTGGAAGAACCCGATCACCTCACAAAACCAGCCCGCATGTTCAAAACATCAAAAGGTCATTCTCTCTCTTATAAAAGTCTCAAGACAGAAAAGAGAAAGGAGAAAAGAAAGGAGACTACCTCAAGGGCAATGAGAAGGGCCCATGGAAGCAAACTCTTGTTCCGATTGTACATGTCCAACGAGAAGTAGAGCTCCGCCAATCCGGCCTCTCCCCAAGAGACCGTCCCTATCCCATCAACATCCTCCGTAGAGTCAAGGAGGCAAGTCATAGCTAGCGTCCTGCACTGGCGAAGATAGTGATCCGATAACATCAACCATATGAATGCTCTAGCCACCGCTGGGTCACATCATTAGCAAAGAAAATTCGCATGCAAGTCTCGAATCGCCACCTCGACGTTCCGCGTCTCCATCCCCAGCCCTCGGGGAATCAACTCAAATCCAACCAAAGCCCGGAACTCCTCGGCCTGTAATGTGGTCTCTCCAAGTCACGGCCTCCCGTGAACCGCAGCCGCAATAGCCGTGAAATCGGCAGAGTCACCGCGCCTCCCCTACCAGTGAAAGCTATGTGCACCGTCCCACCGTAACTCGTAAAGGGCCCTGACCAAGCCCTTGCTCTTAGAGGTGATGTGAACACCCCTGCCGATGGCATCTACAAATGCATCCAAGCCGGTAGCCCTCACCAGCTGCTTGGGATTTACCCCATTCTTCTCGAAATCTGGCATCCTCTGCCAAAGCTTGACTGCAATCTCCGATGGTCCTCTAGATTTGTTCTCCTGTAGACAAGCACATCAAAAAGAAGCGTCAGTCCTTCATATCATTTCAAAAGCATGCATATATTCAAAAGTGCACATATTTTCAAAAGAAAAGCATTCACAAAAGTTTTTCTAGCATTATTTGCATCAAAAACGTGTCTTTCATCACTTGAAACGCGTCATTGTTTTCCTAAAGCACAAAATCACAATTCTTCGCACATAAGCATTATTTTTCAAAAAATGGCATGCATGAATCATTTTCATCTTCCAAAATCATGTTTTCTCATTGAAAATCAGAATTTTGACCTAGTTCTAGCACAAGGCAAGAACTCCGTCTCATATTTTGAAAAATTCTCATTCTTACTTCATTTTGCGAGAAAAAGTGAGTCATTCTCATCTTTTTCATCAAATAAAATTGCACATTGCATATTCTTAGCCTCATAGGTTGTTCATGCATCTCAAAATCATTCAAAAAATCATTCAAAATCCTAAAATTCGGGTCAAGCCCTAAATCATTCAAAAATCAAGCAAAATCATCGGATTTGAGCAAAATGAGAATGCTTACCCCAACCGATCGCGGGTTCGTTGATTTATGCTCCCTTCTCCCCGGGTAAAGCTCCGATGGGGGCGTAAGGAAGTCATACTTCCTCTCCGTCCGAACGAGCTCCTTTCTCCTCCTTCTCGCGGCCGCCGAGATGTTTCTTCTTGCTTGCCTCGGTATGGGATTGCCCTCCGGATCCATCTCAAATCAAAGGGAAGCAAAAAGGGGTTGAGAAATTTCGAATTCTCTCTCTCTCTCTTCTCTCTCTCTCGGCTGAAGTGGGCGGCAACAAATGCCCAATGCCCATTCAAAACCTGTTTTAAATAATCTGGAAAAAACAGGCTTCTAGCCGTACGGCTCCTTTTTCTCCATCTCATGCCGGGCGGCTTCATTCGCTCTGAGCAGAAATTACAATCCTGCCCCTGGACCTTCCACTTGGGCATGCAATTTCCGTTATCTTTTAACCAAGATAACATCTTTTCGTAAAATATCCCTTATCTCCAAGCAATCAAGCTTTATTCCCGCCGCTCCGTTAGTTCCGTTATAACGGGATAACACTAGGTGACAACCTCCGAATTGTCAGAACTCTAAACTTGTGCTACCTCTATCCGCGAATAGTGACGTATGCCCAAGTCATTCCAACTTGTGCTACCTCTATCTGCGAATAGTGATGTATGCCCAAGTCATTCCAACTTGTGCTACCTCTATCCGCGAATAGTGACGTATGTCCAAGTCATTCCGACTTGTGCTACCTCTATCCGCGAATAGTGACGTATGCCCAAGTCATTCCACTTGTGCTGGCTACTTCACTATCCGCGAATAGTGATGTATGCCCAAGTCATTCCAACTGGTGCTACCACTATCCGCGAATAGTGACGTATGCCCAAGTCATTTCAATTTGTGCTACCACTATCCGCGAATAGTGACGTATGCCCAAGTCATTTCAATTTGTGCTACCACTATCCGCGAATAGTGATGTATGCCCAAGTCATTCCAACTGGTGCTACCACTATCCACGAATAGTGACGTATGCCCAAGTCATTTCAATTTGTGCTACCACTATCCGCGAATAGTGACGTATGCCCAAGTCATTTCAACTTGTGCTACCTCTATCCGCGAATAGTGAAGTATGCCCAAGTCATTTCAACTTGTGCTACCTCTATCCGCGAATAGTGACGTACGCTCAAGTTTCCCAACTTAAGTTATCTTTATCTCCGTCATAAAGAGATAGTGCCATAAGCTCTAGCTTCATCAGGTGACAGCCTCCGAATTGTCAAAATCTCAAGGATCCTAGACATCGTTCCTAACTATCTAGTGATGCTTGAACTACGATCAAGGCTTGATTCCTCCGGGATACGTAGGTAGCCTTTTATAAAAGGTCCAGCCATTCGACCACTTTGGTCACCCTGTTTCTTTGTCACTCCTCAGTGATAAAGCACCCCTCATAGAAGTTCGTATATCCGACCACCCGGGTCACTCCTAGCATATCCCCGTCGAGGATCAATTGCTTGACCTCCTAGGTCATTTTCTCTTCTTTTTCCCAAAGAAGAGACCCGCTTTCTTCTTCCTTCCCGCCGGATCTTTTCCGAACTACGGCCCGGCTTGATTCCTCCGGATACGTAGGTAGCCTTCCAAAAGGTTCACCCACTCGACCACCTCGGTCACCCAATCCGTCTCGGCATTCGCCGCATCGGATCCTTTTCTATCGACAACCCCACTCGCCTTGCAAGTGACGTTTCCGAGGGGCTTCGTAAGTACCCAAATCCGGCTCATGCCTTCCTAAGCACTTTCCCGACAATTTCGGTAAGTTTTCCGGTAATTCCCTGCATCTTTCTCAAAGATTCCGAAACATTCCGAACTGCTTTTTAATTAAATAAGGGTCAGGGAGCCTTCCTAATTAAGAAAACACGTTTTTCTTAATTAGGGAGAAGCTTCTAGAATAATGCCACCTTGCATGGTTCTAGAATGCTGAGTCATAATGGATAAGACCGCACGGCCTCATTTGCAAAGGGCCTGCAGCCGCACGGCTTCATTAGCCTTATCCAGATCGCTCTATAAATAGAGCCCTCCTCTACCCATTTTAATCATCAACAAGAAGCATAATACTCTCATAATACGAAGAAGATCCCCCAAGGAGCTGCTGGAAGTCCAAGAAGGCGAAGAAGAAGCTCAAGAAGCCATCTCCCTCCTCCTTGAAGACCCAAGAAGAACCTCTCCTCCTAGTTCCGTCCGAAGAAGCGAAGTTCTGATTACCTCAAAACTTTTTTGAATTCACCCAAAGTGCCCAAAATTATTCACGCGAAGTTCCCAAAATTAAAAACATCCGAGTTATTTGAAAAACGGAGTCGCCACGCCATTTTGATTACCTCAAAACTTTGAAAAAAAGGTTTTATGGGTTCGGAGGTTAAGTTACCCCTTGGGAAGAACGTTTGGCGTTCACCCAAAGTGCCTTGCCGGAGCAAGTCTCCCGAGATTTCATTAATCGTGTTTGCTTGCGTGCTTTCTTTGTGTGCATGTGTTTGAAAATAAGGGGGGAATGTCCTTAAGTTGTCTTCCTGACGTACAAACCATTTGTTGGTTGTCGCCGGGATTTCTTGGAATTTATGTATTTGGGATTATGATCCCGTCCTCATCTTATGACTTGTGATCATCGCATTTTAAACCTCGGGACCCTCGGGACTTGCGTGATCGAGAGAATGACTCTCTTTTGGTCAAAGAAGAGGTTCCTTAGGAAGGAATGTCCTTAGCCCATCAATCCTACGCTTTAAGACGGTCGAGCTCGTATAGAGGCTTCATACTCATTCTTAAGCGATAATCGGAGATATAGGGTTTAAGGTTATCCTTTTCCTAAAGAAATCATGAACCTTTAATGGAAGGAACGATGCAAAGATGAGAACTTTTACACCGGTCCGTTCCAAGGTTGGGGGAAAGGGGAAATGCATGATGAAAATGACTCTTTAATGAAAAGATGACATTTTGGTTTTAGCAAATGATGCTTTTTGATTGAAAGAAATGATCTTTATGCAAATGATGCATAAAGATAGGATTTTTATGCAAATGATGCATTGAAAAAGGGGTTTTGATGCAAAGGATGCATTTTTATTGAAAAAGATTTGATCTTTATATGCAAATGATGCATAAAGATAACATTTTTATTGGAAAATAGGGATTTTAGGTGCAAAGGATGCACCTTTATGAAAAAGACTACATTTTTATGACAAATGAGGTCTTAATGCATGCTAAGGGGAAGGGGAGTGATAAAGAAATGATCTTTATGAATAAATGCCAAGTCCCAAGCAAGATATATGAATGCAATGAGCAAGTATATCAATTAAAATGCAAGGTTAGGGCGTGCGAGGTTACCAATCGTTTCCTTCGCTTCTTCGGACGGAACTAGGAGAAGAGGTTCTTCTTGGGTCTTCAAGGAGGAGGGAGATGGCTTCTTGAGCTTCTTCTTCGCCTTCTTGGACTTCCAGCAGCTCCTTGGGGGATCTTCTTCGTATTATGAGAGTATTATGCTTCTTGTTTATGATTAAAATGGGTAGAGGAGGGCTCTATTTATAGGGGCCTGGATAAGGCTAATGAAGCCGTGCGGCCGCAGCCCTTTGCAAATGAGGCCGTGCGGTCTTATCCATTATGACTCAAAGATTCTAGAACCATGCAAGGTGGCATTATTCTAGAAGCTTCTCCCTAATTAAGAAAAACGTGTTTTCTTAATTAGAAGGCTCCTACAGCCCTTATTTAATTAAAAACAGCTCCGAATGTTTCCTAATGCCGGAAGGTCTGGGGAATTACCGGAAAACTTACCGAAATTGTCGGGAAAATTAACCTAAGGCATGAGCGATTTGGGTACTTACAGAAGCCCTCGGCAACGTCACTACTTGCAAGGCGAGCGGGGTTGTCGATAGAAAAGGATCCGATCTCGGCGAATGCCGAGACGGATTGGATGACCAAGGTGGTCGAGTGGCTGAACCTCTTGGAAGGCTACCTACGTATCCCAGAGGAATCAAGCCAGGCCGTAGTTCGGAATTAGGATCCGCTGGGGAAGGAAGAAGAGAAACTGGTCTCTTGCTGGGAAAAAGAAGAGAAAATGACCTAGGAGGTCAAGCAATTGATCCTACTGGGGATATGCTAGGAGTGACCCAGGTGGTCGGATATCTGAACTTCTATGAGGGGGTGCTTTATCACTGAGGAGTGACAAAGAAACAGGGTGACCAAAGTGGTCGAATGGCTGGACCTTTTATAAAAGGCTACCTACGTATCCCGGAGGAATCAAGCCTTGATCGTAGTTCAAGCATCACTAGATAGTTAGGAACGATGTCTAGGATCCTTGAGATTTTGACAATTCGGAGACTGTCACCTGATGAAGCTAGAGCTTATGGCACTATCTCTTTATGACGGAGATAAAGATAACTTAAGTTGGGAAACTTGAGCGTACGTCACTATTCGCGGATAGAGGTAGCACAAGTTGAAATGACTTGGGCATACTTCACTATTCGCGGATAGAGGTAGCACAAGTTGAAATGACTTGGGCATACGTCACTATTCGCGGATAGTGGTAGCACAAATTGAAATGACTTGGGCATACGTCACTATTCGCGGATAGTGGTAGCACCAGTTGGAATGACTTGGGCATACATCACTATTCGCGGATAGTGGTAGCACAAATTGAAATGACTTGGGCATACGTCACTATTCGCGGATAGTGGTAGCACAAATTGAAATGACTTGGGCATACGTCACTATTCGCGGATAGTGGTAGCACCAGTTGGAATGACTTGGGCATACATCACTATTCGCGGATAGTGGTAGCACAAATTGGAATGACTTGGGCATACGTCACTATTCGCGGATAGAGGTAGCACAAGTCGGAATGACTTGGGCATACGTCACTATTCGCGGATAGAGGTAGCACAAGTTGGAATGACTTGGGCATACGTCACTATTCGCAGATAGAGGTAGCACAAGTTGGAATGACTTGGGCATACGTCACTATTCGCGGATAGAGGTAGCACAAGTTTAGAGTTCTGACAATTCGGAGGTTGTCACCTAGTGTTATCCCGTTATAACGGAACTAACGGAGGCGACTGGGAATAAAGCTTGATTGCTTCAGAGATAAGGGATATTTTCTGAAAAGATGTTATCTTGGTTAAAAGATAACGGAAATTGCATGCCCAAGTGGAAGGTCCAGGGGCAGGA
The DNA here is from genome assembly GCA_022495995.1 of Adenophora triphylla var. japonica. Taxonomy (NCBI): domain Eukaryota; kingdom Viridiplantae; phylum Streptophyta; class Magnoliopsida; order Asterales; family Campanulaceae; genus Adenophora; species Adenophora triphylla. The sequence goes on along the minus strand of JAFEMH010002972.1, from coordinate 59,618 downwards.
TTGTAATTTCGCCGTAGCGAATGAAGCCGCCCGGCATGAGATGGAGAAAAAGAAGCCGTACGGCTAGAGACCTGTTTTTTCCAGATTATTTAAAACAGGTTTTGAACGGGCATTGGGCATTTGTTGCCGCCCACTTCAGCTGAGAGAGAGAGAGGAGAGAGAGAGAATTTCGAAATTCTTCAACCCCTTTTTGCTTCCCTTTGATTTGAGATGGATCCGGAGGGCAATCCCATACCGAGGCAAGCAAGAAGAAACATCTCGGCGGCCGCGAGAAGGAGGAGAAAGGAGCTCGTTCGGACGGAGAGGAAGTATGACTTCCTTACGCCCCCATCGGAGCTTTACCCGGGGAGAAGGGAGCATAAATCAACGAACCCGCGATCGGTTGGGGTAAGCATTCTCATTTTGCTCAAATCCGATGATTTTGCTTGATTTTTGAATGATTTAGGGCTTGACCCGAATTTTAGGATTTTGAATGATTTTTTGAATGATTTTGAGATGCATGAACAACCTATGAGGCTAAGAATATGCAATGTGCAATTTTATTTGATGAAAAATATGAGAATGACTCACTTTTTTCTCGCAAAATGAAGTAAGAATGAGAATTTTTCAAAATATGAGACGGAGTTCTTGCCTTGTGCTAGAACTAGGTCAAAATTCTGATTTTCAATGAGAAAACATGATTTTGGAAGATGAAAATGATTCATGCATGCCATTTTTTGAAAAATAATGCTTATGTGCGAAGAATTGTGATTTTGTGCTTTAGGAAAACAATGACGCGTTTCAAGTGATGAAAGACACGTTTTTGATGCAAATAATGCTAGAAAAACTTTTGTGAATGCTTTTCTTTTGAAAATATGTGCACTTTTGAATATATGCATGCTTTTGAAATGATATGAAGGATCGACGCTTCTTTTTGATGTGCTTGTCTACAGGAGAACAAGTCTAGAGGACCATCGGAGATTGCACAAGCTGCAGAGGATGCCGGATTTTGAGAAGAATGGGGTAAATCCCAAGCAATGCGAGGGCTACCGGCCCGGATGCATTTGTAGAGGCTATCGGCAGGGTGTTCACATCACCTCTAAGAGCAAGGGCTTCGGTCCAGCCCTTTCGAGTTCGTGGGATAGCACACATAGCTTTCACCCGAGCCGGGGAGAGCCGACAAAGGACTCCCGCCGATTTCACAAAGCCTATTATCGGCCAGCTCACCGGGAGGCCCGTGACTTGAGAGATCATATTACGCCCGAGGAGTTCCGTGCTTTGGTAGGGTTTGAGCCGATTCCCAAGGGGCCGGGATGGAGACACGGAATGTCGAGGTGGCGCTCGTACTTGCATGCGTAATTTTGCCGCTAATGATGTGACCGCTCAAAGAATGCCTCGGCTAGAGCATTCATATGGTTGATGCTATCACCACCATTTTTGCTAATTTCCGGGACGCCGGCCATGACTTGCCTCCTCGACTCTCCGGAGGATGTTGATGGGATAGGGACGGTCTCGGGGAGAGGCCGGATTGGCGGAGCTCTACTTCTCGTTGGACATGTACAATGGAACAAGGCCAGCTTCCACGGATCGGCTTCTCATTTGCCTCGAGGTAGTCTCCTTTTTTTTCTTTTCTCTTTTCTCGTCTTGAGACTTTTATAAGAGAGAAAATGACCTTTTGATGTTTTGAACATGTGCCCGGGTTTTGTGAGGTGATCGGGTTCTTCCCTTGGAACCAAGCAGAGTGATGTCACCATCTTCCCCGCTATGGTTCGCCGGAGGGGAGATGCGAGAGATAAATTCACGGGAAGACCCGGATTACCTTCGATTACAAAATGGTGAGGCCGGTCATCACTGGATGGGCACGATGGAGTGGACTTCTACCCCCGGGGCGGTGTATCCTGGAGATCTTGGCCGGGAGATGCCATCGAGGTGACGAGGCGCAGGAGGTGGCTCACCTGGCCGACATGTGATGTCATTTATCCTGGGGGACCGCTTTCGAGGCAAAGATGGCCATGTCCCTCCATTGACGCCATTACTCCTCAGATCCTCCAAAGACGGATGCCGCAGCCTGTGGATCGGCCGAGGATGAGATTGCCAGGTACTGTGCAGTGCGTGGCCGCCGAGGAGTACTTTGACATGGACACTCCCTACGCCGTGTTTGTGGAGCAGCGCCCGAGGACGCCACGTAAGCCAGTGAAGCCGGCGGTCACTGTGTGGATACGGGGAGGATGAGCCCATCGACCCGCCGATTCCTCCCGCGCATCCGTCCTATGTGGTCCATGGAGTGCCGAGGAGGATGAGGATACCGTCCCCGATGCTAGGGAGCCCCAAGCACACCTTGCCGCCCGATAGCACCGTAAGTGTACTTTTAGGGTCTTATTCCCTTTTAGCTTTCGATTTTCTCGCTTTTGCAATTTTCTCGAGATTTTCTCGAGATTTTTCTTCTTTTTCTCGTGTTCCAGCTCGCACTTATGATAGGCCGGTCAGCGTAATAGTGGCCGGAAGGACATGTGCCTGTCTCTTCGAGGAAGCTAGCCTCGCGCTTCGAAGGCGGCAAGATGCACAGAGCTCCTGGGCGCAAGAGACGGCACGTCGGGGGCACAGCTGCCTACCTCATCGGCCTAAGAGTACTCTTCCGTGCCATGCCTCGGGCGGGGACCCAACGCCGACATTCCGGGAGCAAACTGGCCGAGTACGGGCACGATAATGTCCATTTGTCTCGACTTGAGCGACTGTGAGGACTTGATGAGGGAGGCTAGCATTTATGAGCTGAGTAGCGATGAGGAGGAAGAAGAATCGGAGGCCTAGGAGGTCTCTAGAATAGATTTGGAACGAAAACAAACAATTTACAATTTTTATGCACACTTTGTTTATTTTTTGCTTTATTTGGGCGCCAATGGGGCGAAAACATTGTATTTACATTTTATTTGCTTTTCTAATTCATGCTTTTTCAATTTGCATATTATCTGAGCCTTGGGGCGACTTTTTTGCTTGGAATTGGGGCTGAAACTGGGCCAAAATGATTTATAATGATGCATGAATGCTTGAATGGCTTCTGGATATGTTTTTGTACAGGTTTTGGTTGAAAAAGTGGGGTGAAAACTCCCTTGGGCAGCAGAATCTTGGTTGCCGCAGAATTTTTTCTCGCAGAGGGCTAATGTAGCCGTGCGGCATGGCCTTGAGGGCAAAATGAAGCCGTGCGGCTTACGCCTGTCTCGAGCCGGTTATTTTCTGAATAAAAGCAAGGCTTGGCCATTTCATTCCATTTTCACTCTAGACTTGTCCCAATTGTTCCCAGAGCATATTTTGGATCGAAAAGCACTATCTTTGAACACTTCGCGATGGAGAAGCCCGTCAGATTGCAAAGGGGGAAGCGAGACCATTTTCTATCCGGTCTTCAATCTTGGGCGAGACATAACTTCCAAAATCACAAGGGACTGCTTGATTCTTCCTTCAAGATCAAGTCTTTATGGCATTTGAGGGATCTCCCACCCGATTGGGACTCGTTGAGAGCCGCAAAGAAAGTTCCTCGGGACGTCCGGAGACATGTTTATCGCTTCTCTTACAACGAAATTGTCCCAACGCACGAAGACTTCGTGAGCCTTGATTGGGGGTCCCGAGACCGAGGCTATATCTATTCCGCTGATCGGAGACGCGCCACTGACGGTAAAGCTTGCATCTTTTCTCGCAGATTCCTTTGGGAGAGGCCGAGAGGATGATGGTAGCCCCTGGATAGGATTGACCTTTCGATATCCCGGCAGGTTTGGGTCTCCAGTATATGGCTGCGACCACGGTGGCTATGGATGCCTTTATTCTCTCGCGTATTCTCTCGTTCCGTTCACCGCCGAGTCCGTGGGGATTCACATAGTGGCCTCTTGGACATGGTCGAGACGTGTGGCTGGGAAGGATATTGTCCCGCCGGTCTTGGGAGAGACATTTCATGGGATCGATAGGATGGCTCGGGAGACCGTTTCATGAGGTCCGGGAGTCCGGCTATGTTGACTCGTGGGCCGCAGGAGAGGCTCTGGGCTTTGCCTCGGGGCTTTGCCGACTCGCCCTTGGGTGATTTCTGAGAGAGGTGCACCTAGGGCAAGCAGGAACAGGGTAGCCGGGAGTCGATGATGGCTAGGCTATCCACTTCGGACATCCGTTGGTGGATACCACACCGGAGGTTGCGCATCAGAGGATATTTCAGAGTCTTATGCCGTGAGGGTTCCGTGATTCTCGCCGGGTCGTCCTTCTACATACCCCGCTTGGTATCCAGCAGCTTTGGGGCTTTACAGAGCCATTGAGTGATTGGGAGGACATCCGGACCATGGAGGTGGTGTCATTGGACATGAGAGATCCAGCCAGCCTTCTTTTTCTTCTCGAGGGCTTGGACATATACCGCTTTCCCACCCAGGGCTATCTTCAGGAGCAGTGAAGAGCACCATCTTGACCACCTGTCTACTTGACCGGTACGTGAGGGAGATGGGAGCGACTCAGTGTTATCTTGGAGGATAGACGTCGAGCTTTATTGGGAGCCGACTGTGACTCGAGTAGGACTCGAGGGAGACCGAGGCTAAGGCAAGTTGCCATAACCAATCGAGCGATTTGGTCGAGATATGGAGGCTCGGTACAAGAGATTGTCCGAGGTCGCTCCTTTGACTGAGGCTCAGAGGGAGGAGGTGCGGACTCGTGCTCGTCTAGAGAGAGCGCTCATTGACACGGGGTTGGTAGAGGCTCCGGTGAGGATACCAGAGGTCGGGATGAGGGATACCGACATTATTGAGAAGAAAAGGAAGAAGACTCGACGAGGTCGAGGAAAAGGGAAGAAGACTGAAGAAGACTCAGCGAATGACGACTGACAAGTCTTTTCTCAAGATCCTCTTATTGCCATTTGCAAACACATTAGTTTATTTAGGCATTTTATTGTATTTTAGATCTTTTTAGCAGGTTAGCAGAGTTAAGAGGTAGACCGTGCTTGAACTCATCAAGAAGTTTTTAACTTGTAATGAACAAGGCATATTATCTTAAAAATTAATCAAGACACATTTCATGGAAATTCAAATGTCTTTATTGATTGGGACCCGTTTTATGAAAACTGAAATACCCTTTATTATTTAGGACGCACTTCATGGAAGCTTGATTGTCCTTTAGACCGAACCATATATGGCTGCCTACGTTCCCCTTTTACAAGAAAGGCTAAGGGGCTCAGGTCTACGTAGTTCATTCTGGTGAACCAAATTTTTTTTATGTGCAGCCCTGTTTTTTGCCTAGACCACCCTTTTTGGGGTTTTCAGCCTAGCTGGGCATTACTCTTTTTGCACTAAAATTTTTTTTTCTTTTTTTTTTTTTTTTTATTTTTTATATGTGCAACCCCGTCTTTTGCCTAGACCGCCTTTTTGGGGTTTTCACTTAGCCGGGTATTACGCTTTTTGCACTTTTTCTTTTTTTTTTTTTTTTTTATTATTTTTTTTTCCTTTTTTTTTTTTTTTTTTATCGACATAGTATCTTCGGAGTTTATCACCGTTGACTGGGTGGACAAAGGGATTGCCATCCAAGTTTGCAAGCTTCATTGCTCCTCCCGGCGGTATCTTCTCGCACCACATAAGGGCCGATCCAGACGGGTTCCCATTTTCCTGTGGGGTCAGCTCTCCTCGGTAGGGGCTTTACTTTCGCACTAAGTCGCCCTCTTTGATGTCTCTGGCCTTGACCTTTTATCAAACGCTCCGGCCATTCGCCTTTGGTAGGCTCGGGTGTGTTCCATGACTTTTAGCCTTCTCTCGTCAAGCGGGGCTAACTCATCATGCCTGGCCGCGCAACCATTCCACTTCATTGACACTTTGTTTTCCAGGAGGACCCTTAATGACGGGATTTCCAACTCCACTGGTAACACCGCTTCCATCCCGTAAGTTAGGGCAAAAGGAGTTTCTCCTGTGGCTGTTCGACAGACGTTCTGTAGCCCCCGAGAGTGCTAGGTGCGGCTTTTCGGGCCAATCACGACCACGGATGGCCATCTTCCGGATGATCCGCTCGAGTGTCTTATTAGCGGCTTCCACGGCTCCATTGGTCCGAGGTCTCAGTACGGGGATGACTTGTGGCGAGTAACTCGACTCGACAAAGGCTAGCCTATCGCAGTCTCCTTCGAAGTGTGACCCATTATCGAAATGATCTCGTTGGGCACCCCATATCTGCACATTATGTTTTCTTTGATGAACTGGGCCACTTTTCTGGAAGTGAGGACCTTGTAGGACTTGGCCTCTACCCACTTGGTGAAGTAGTCGATGGCTACCAACACGAACTCATGCCCGTTGCTTCCGATTCGGGGCTATTTTTCCTATCACGTCAATGCCCCAAGTTGCAAACGGCCAAGGAGTCGTCATGCAGATGCAGTGTCATGAGGTGGGAGATGGTTGAGGTTGGCAAACCGCTGGCACTTGTCGCAGGTTCGAACGTGCTGAACGCAGTCTGTCTCCATGGAGATCCAGTAGTAACCCATTCTGAGGATCACTTGCATCAGGGCTCTGGCATTCATGTGAGGACCGCAGGGACCATTGTGGACTTTGGTCATCAACTCTCTGGCTCTTTCTTGAGTGACACATAAGAGGAGTGGTCCTTGATACCGCTTCTTGTATAGGTTGCCTCCTAGAATGACATAATGAGAAGCCAACCTTTTCAGGGCTTGTAAGCTCTTGGCTCTAATACCTTCTTTCGGTCTACCTTCTTCGTCTCTGAAAACTGACTCTCCGTCTTTGAGGAATTGGTAAATCTGATTGTACCAAGGTTCCTTTATAGGCTCGGGTCCCAGGTCCACTTCACAACAGAAGGCTGGGGCTTCTCTTCTACCCACTCTGAAGGGCTTTATGGCTTTTCCCTCGGGGATCTCTACCAATGAAGCTAGAGTAGCTAGGGCATCTGCGAATCTGTTCTTTTCCCTCGGCAAGTAGTGGAAAGTCACTTCTCTGAACTGTCCAGTCAACTCCTCCATATGGGCATGATACCGTTGCAGATTAGGGTCCACAGTCTTCCACTTGTTGGAGACTTGGTTGATGATCGTGTGGCCGAGTCTCCGTAAACTTCGAGCTCCTTGACATTTCTTTCTAAAGCAGCCTCCAAACCAGCAATGCAGGCTTCATACTCGGCGACATTGTTCGTGGCTGGAAAGTTCAACTTGAGGGCTATGGGGGTATGCTCATCTTTCGGATCGACCAATAGCATTCCTACACCGTTTCCTCTTTTGTTAGCGGCTCCGTCAAAGAACAATTGCCATCTATTTTCAGGCTCAACTGCAAAGATCCCTTCATCTGGAAATTGGGGTTCAGGCCCTCTGTCTTCATTACTGGGGAAATTTGCTAGATGGTCTGACAATGCTTGACCCTTGATGGCCTTTCTGGTCACATAGTTGATGTCGTATTCTGCCAAGAAGAAGGACCACTTCGCTAGACGCATCGAGAGGGAAGGCTTGTCAAAGATGTACTTGATGGGGTCCATTTTCGAGACCAAGTTCACAGGGTGGGCTTGCATATAATGCTTCAACTTGCCGACTACCCAGACCAGTCCTGCACAAGTCTTTTCACATGCTGAGTAACTGAGCTCACATCCTAGCAGCTTCCGACTGACAAAGTAAATGGCGTTTTCTACCCGAGAGTCATTCTTCTCCTGAGCAAGCATAGCCCCAACGCCGTGTCTGTGACGGTGAGATAGAGCAGAAGAGGCTTCTGTCTATGTGGGGGGCATAGTACCGGGGGATGTACTAAGTATGCCTTGATCTGGTCAAAGGCATCTTGGCATTCTTCGGTCCATTCTGTGTCCACATTCTTCTTCATGAGCTTGAAGATGGGCTCGCACATAGTGGTCAACTGATTGACGAAACGACTGATGCGCAATTTACCCATGAAGCTCTTGACTTACATGCGGGTTTGAGGTGGCTTCATATCCATGATGGCTTTGATCTTTCGGGGGTCAACTTCTATACCTCGCTCCGTGACCATATACCCGAGCACTTTTCCCCTTGTCACTCCGAAGGTGCATTTGGCAGGGTTTAGTCTCATGGAATGCTGTCTCAGCCTCTCAAAGAATTTTCGTAGGTCAACAAAGTGCTGCCCACCTTCTCTTTTGGAATGGATTATCATGTCATCTACGTAGACCTCAATCTCCTTGTGGATCATGTCATGAAAAAGCGCGGTCGCTGCCCTTTGGTAAGTAGCCCCGGCATTCTTGAGCCCGAATGGCATTACTGTATAACAAGTAGGTTCCCCATGGTGTGGTGAAGGCTGTCTTTTCTTGGTCTTCCTCGGCCATCTTGATCTGGTTGTAGCCTGCAAAACCATCAACGAAGGATTTGACTTCGTAGTTGGCAGTGGAGTCCACCAGGATGTCTATGTTTGGCAGAGGGTAGTCGTCTTTGGGGCTGGCCTTGTTCAGATCTCGGAAATCCACACAGCAGCGCACCTTCCCATCGGCCTTGGTTACGGTCACGATATTGGACAACCATGTCGGGTATTCAATAACTCTGATGAACCCTACCCGCAGTAGCTTCTCAATTTCTTCTTTGACCTGTAGAGACCATTCCGGCTTGATCTTTCTCAGTTTCTGCTTTGCGGCTTAGCATCCGGTGCTAGAGGGATTCAGGCTCTACTATCGAACCTGCCTAGCCCCGGCATATCCTTGTATGACCATGCAAACACGTCGATGTATTCTCTGAGCAGCTCGATCAGTCTGTCCCTTTCAACCCCCTGGAAGAAGCTTCCAATCTGTGTCTCTTTAGGTTCCTCAATAGTACCCAAGTTCACACTTATCAAAACCTCCTCGGCAGCTTGGGCCCGGTTTTCCTCTTTTCGAAACCTCGCTTTAAAGATTTCTTTAATGTATTGTTCGTTTAGTGTGTTTGCATCTTGTTCAAATGATTCATTATTAAGCTGTTGTTAAGTTTTGAGTTAATTTATCATTTGTTAAGTTGGCAATAAGAGGATAATCGAAAGATTTGTCATTTCATTCAAAATAAGGGGAAAGATGACATCGATTACATTTTCATAATCCTCGGGCGTGAGGCCTTCGGATGACTCCGAGGACTGGAATTCGAAGATTCTGACTCGACCGAATAGACAACACGGACTGGACCCTACGCTACTTATTGACTCGAGGGGACTTGACAAGGGTTGGACCGGGATCTCACTCCTTCTTGCTTTGTTGCCACTGGGGAGTAGCAGTCTTGTCGGCGTTCTTCGAAAGTTGGAGACTTCGAACTGATCAAAAGCTTGCCGGAAATCATTAACAGGCCGGTCTTGTGGAAAGATGGTGAGGGGAACTAAAGTAACTTGTTGCAATCTTTCAGCTAGCTCTTCCGTAGCTTGGACTCATTGACCGAAGGGTCCGGCTCATCTTATCAATGCACTTGCTGATAACTCATTTTCTCTTACCGATCTTGGACACCACGACCTTGTCGGTGTAGCCAACGAAGGGTTGGCACGGATAATGTGATGAAGTCTTCTTCGGAGGGGATCTTGATTCTTCCTTGACTAGCTACGTATTCAATAGGCTTTCGTGTTCTCGCTTCTAGATACCGCTAGCTTCTCATTGAACTTCACGATGGCCACAAATTCAGCACTTTACGCTTCAAGAGGATCACCGTACATGGGGGTATCGGGTGGATCGTGCTTGGGGTGACAGGTTCCTTGACAGGTTCCTTGGCATAACCGACATAGTAGTCGAATTTGCCCGAAGGCTCTCCCAAAGTTCCTACGCTCTTGTCCCCAGTTTCGTATCTTTCCTTAAGCTTCGCTGTGTGGACTTTCTCTTCTTCTTCTTCCTTGAAGGAGCGTCCTCATTGATCCATTCTTGATACTCATACTCTAGGCGGTCTTCGCAATCACATACATCATACCGGATGTGAGGCTTGGGTTGAACTGGGATAGCCCCTCCAACCGCTTGGTTATTACCGTTGTGGATTACCATGTTGGCCATTTTGACACCGAAAGCCGACAAAGCGAGGATTACGGCGAACGTCCGAGGATTCTCGCGCTAACAAGTCGGCGACCCGGTGTTCTCACCCACTTCTTTCTCGGCTGCGGGAAAGGGATAGGAAAGGTTTAGACTCGGGGTAGGTGTTTAGGTGAAGGCTCGTGCAATATGCAAATTAGAATCTTCAAGTTTACTTAAAACAGTGTCTTTTATTAATATCTATTTGGTTGGAAAAGGGGTTACGCCCTTCTTTTTCGTAACTACACTAGATCCTGGATCGTGGGTTCCGTCACTACGTCTATAAGCCCCTCGTATTCCACTGTATTTCGACCTCCCGGGGTGGGCGGCCCGGGCGAGGGTCCTATAGGGCACGCGGATCCCACCGACCGAGAGTAAAGAACGCTCCTATCGGGTCTAGCGGGTCATAGGACCTTTCAACGCACGAGCGATGCGGATTATAGTCAAGGCAATACCGGGAAAGTCTCGTCTCTCTGCCTTGACGAATCTTTGACAGAGTTTCGCTTGAGCGAATGACGGTTTTTGACTTTCGGTAATGTCCGAGAATGTAATAGGCATGGGTCGGGCGGCAAAAGCCGGATGACACAGTGTCACATTGAACTTCGTTGCATACACAGTGCGTGAGTCAGAATCGAAGTCAATGCTGGTCAAGATCTTGCCAATTTTTCCTTGTCGGAATTTTGACAGAGCTTCGCTTGAGCGAAAGATCTTTTGATTTTTGGCAAAGACTCGGTCTTGACTCTTACACATTCCGTGCGGGTCAAGGTCAATAGTCAATGTCGGAGTCAAGATTCTACCGGTTTTTTTCCTTGTCGGAATTTCGGCAGAATTTCGCTTGAGCAAAAATCTTGGCTTCCGTTATGAGCTAAGGCTTGACCTTTACGTGGGTATGCAACTGGGCTATATGACACGGACTAGACCAAAAACCAACCAAAAGTCACGGTTTTTTGAAACGTGTGACACGGACTGTGCATTGGTCGACACTGACTGCCATGGGGAGGTTGGGATGATTCCGTGCGCGCCCGGGAGCATCGTAAGGCTGTCCGTGACTGCAGCTGGAACCACCCTCGGGTTTGAAAGACGTGCGTGCAAAAGTGTACAGGATATATCAGGTGCGCGTAGTGTGCGGTCTCCTAAAAATGTTCCTTTTTTGAGTTAAAACAGAGATTTTCATAAATGTGTTTTAAAGGAATGATTTTCGGGACGGGGGAAAATGCAACACATAAGCACGTAAATTTTCTGGGAGCCCCAGTCAGTCGTGGAGCTGAGTAGCCCCAAGCTGCTAGGCTCAGTTAACCATGATTTTTCCTGGTGGAATTGCCACTGAGGTCGTATGGTCAGAATCCTATGAGGATTAGCCGTACGACTGCATGGATCAATTTTCCAGGTTCCACTCCTTTTGCTATTTTTCGGGTTGTTTCCCGTTCAAAGTATGCACAGATTCCGAGATGCAAATGATGCAATGCATGGTAAAGAAAGCAAACACGATTAATGAAATCGGCGATGGGAGTCTAACCCGCTCAAAGGGAAAAGCTTTCTTCTATTTTTTTCAAAATTATTTTCTTTTCGAAAAGGGATCTTTGAGTACGTGGGATTGTTAAACCACCTTGTTATCCCAAGCCCCGGGTTAGGGAGCGATACAGGAAGGGTAAGTGGGGTCCACCTATATACCAAGTATCGATTTTTGTTTTGAAATATGAAGCTTTTCTCCTTTGGGTTTTCCCCAGCGGAGTCGCCAAACTGTGAATGTGTGCCCAAAATTTTTTTTATTGGAATTCACGCGAGTTTGAAGACATCCGAGTTATTTGAAAAACGGAGTCGCCACGCCATTTTGATTACCTCAAAACTTTGAAAAAAAGGTTTTATGGGTTCGGAGGTTAAGTTACCCCTTGGGAAGAACGTTTGGCGTTCACCCAAAGTGCCTTGCCGGAGCAAGTCTCCCGAGATTTCATTAATCGTGTTTGCTTGCGTGCTTTCTTTGTGTGCATGTGTTTGAAAATAAGGGGGGGAATGTCCCAAGTTGTCTTCCGGACGTACAAACCATTTGTTGGTTGTCGCTCGGGATTTCTTGGAATTTATGTATTTGGGATTATGATCCCGTCCTCATCTTATGACTTGTGATCATCGCATTTTAAACCTCGGGACCCTCGGGACTTGCGTGATCGAGAGAATGACTCTCTTTTGGTCAAAGATGAGGTTCCTTAGGAAGGAATGTCCTTAGCCCATCAATCCTACGCTTTAAGACGGTCGAGCTCGTATAGAGGCTTCATACTCATTCTTAAGCGATAATCGGAGATATAGGGTTCAAGGTTATCCTTTTCCTAAAGAAATCATGAACCTTTAATGGAAGGAACGATGCAAAGATGAGAACTTTTACACCGGTCCGTTCCAAGGTTGGGGGAAAAGGGAAATGCATGATGAAAATGACTCTTTAATGAAAAGATGACATTTTGGTTTTAGCAAATGATGCTTTTTGATTGAAAGAAATGATCTTTATGCAAATGATGCATAAAGATAGGATTTTTATGCAAATGATGCATTGAAAAAGGGGTTTTGATGCAAAGGATGCATTTTTATTGAAAAAGATTTGATCTTTATATGCAAATGATGCATAAAGATAACATTTTATTGGAAAATAGGGATTTTAGGTGCAAAGGATGCACCTTTATGAAAAAGACTACATTTTTATGACAAATGAGGTCTTAATGCATGCTAAGGGGAAGGGGGTGATAAAGATGTGATCTTTATGAATAAATGCCAAGTCCCAAGCAAGATATATGAATGCAATGAGCAAGTATATCAATTAAAATGCAAGGTTAGGGCGTGCGAGGTTACCAATCGTTTCCTTCGCTTCTTCGGACGGAGCTAGGAGGAGAGGTTCTTCTTGGGTCTTCAAGGAGGAGGGAGATGGCTTCTTGAGCTTCTTCTTCGCCTTCTTGGACTTCCAGCAGCTCCTTGGGGGATCTTCTTCGTATTATGAGAGTATTATGCTTCTTGTTGATGATTAAAATGGGTAGAGGAGGGCTCTATTTATTGGCAGTCTGGATAAGGCTAATGAAGCGCGTAGGCCGCAGCCCTTTGCAAATGAGGCCGTGCGGTCTTATCCATTATGACTCAGCATTCTAGAACCATGCAAGGTGGCATTATTCTAGAAGCTTCTCCCTAATTAAGAAAAACGTGTTTTCTTAATTAGGAAGGCTCCCTACAGCCCTTATTTAATTAAAAACAGTTCCGGAATGTTTCCGGAACGCTGGGAAGGTCTGGGGAATTACCGGAAAACTTACCGAAATTGTCGGGAAAATTAATCGGAAGGCATGAGCCAGATTTGGGTACTTACATAAAGATAACATTTTTATTGGAAAACAGAATATAAAAATTGTCGGTCCGTTCCAAGGTTGGGGGAAAGGGGAAATGCATGAAAAATGACTCTTTAGTGAAAAGATGGCATTTTTGGAGTGTAAAGAATGTCTTTTGGTTGCAAGGGATGCCTTTTTGTGCAAAGAAAAGATTTTTATGTGAAGAATGTATTTTTATGTTGGAAAAAAGCATTTAATGCACAAATGATGCATGAAAATGGCAAAGAATGATTTTTTAATGCAAAGTATGCATTTTGAGTATGAAAATGAGTTTTAAATGCAAAAGACGCATCTTTAATGTGAAAAGGGGTTTTTTGAGTGCAAAGGATGCACCATTAAAGCAAAGATGTCATTTTGGTGAAAAAGATATCCTTTTAATGCAAATGATGCTGCTCTGTATGCAAATGTTTTAGTTTAAATGCAGATTGGTGCATTAGAAAAGGAAAACATCAGATTGCAGCTGAAAAGATAAGGAGTCTGCAAACTGGCTATGTATGTCGCGCGACATAGGCTGCCTATGTCGCGTGACATAATAAGCCATTTTGCAGAAGCCCAAAAACTGAGATTTGCAGAGGTAACAAGGCACCAAAATGGTCAAGTTACTTCACAAACAAATCTCAGAGAGCATGTTTATTGATAATGAACACTTCAAGAGGGTGTGGATATGAGGGATCCACACTCATCTTGAGTGTTCATGCAAAACCATGTCAAAACGGAGATTTTATATGAAATGCAATGAAATAAAATGTGGATCTGGGTAATATGAAGCTAAAGCATGCAACTTTAATCAGAATACTACATTATCAATGCATGTAACACATAGATTTCATATTCAAAGGAAAATAGAGAGTGGAAAAGGGGTAGAAACTCGTTACCCTTGAAGATCCACAACTCCTATATCAAGTTAGATATAGGAGCCTTCTAGCGTCCTCCTCCGGAGACTGAGTTCAGGCCTTGGATCCTTGAGAACCTTGAGTTCTTGATGTATAGGAAGTGTGTGTGTGTGTGGGAAGTGTGTGTGTGATTAGTTTGGTAGGATTGAGGTGATTTGGGGGGTATGTGAGGAGAGAGGAGGCTTCTGGAGCGTATTCCCTATAGAGGGGGACTGAGGGGTGGAGGAGGTGTGTCAAAATGAGAGGTGAAGGCCTCTATTTATAGGCTGCCTGCATGGGCTTGTTATGTCGCACGACATAACAAGCCATGACTGTATTCCTTCTAGAAACATGCAAGGTGGCATGGTTCTAGAACTTTTCCTGGCTGGTTATGTCGCACGACATAAGTAGCCACTTCTGGATTCTTCTAGAAACATGCAAGGTGGCATGGTTCTAGAACTCTTCCTGGCTGGTTATGTCGCACGACATAAGTAGCCAAATATGGATTTTTCTAGAAACATGCAAGGTGGCAGTCTTCTAGAAGGGTTTTGGGATTAAGAAAAACGTGTTTCTTAATCACCAAGCATTCCCTTCAGCCCTTAAAAGGCTTGGAACAGTTCCGTAATTGTTCCGGAACTTTAGGAAAATCCGGGGAATTACCGGAAAAATTACCGAAATTGCCGGGAAAATTAACCGGAAGGCATGAGCCAGATTTGGGTACTTACACTAGCGCCATGCCTCGGGGAAGGGGACCCAATGCCGGCATCCTGGAGCATCTAGCTGAATATGAACATGTGAATGTTCATCTTTCTGATGTGAGCGACAGTGAGGACTTGATGAGAGAGGCGAGCCTTTATGAGTTGAGTAGTGATGAGGAAGAATCGGAGGCCTAAGAGGTCTCTAGAATTGATTTAGGAGGAAAAACAAACAATGAACAATTTTATGCACAACTTGTTTATTTTTTGCTTTATTTTGGCGCCTATGGGGCGAAAACAATGTATTAATGTTTTATGTGCTTTTTTAATTTATGCTTTATGAATTCGCATATTACTTGAGCCTCGGGGCAGTTTTTTGCTTGGAATTGGGGCTGAAACTGGGCCAAAATGATTTGTGATGACACATAACTGCATGGTTAGTATTTGGACATGTTTTTGTACAGGTTTCTGTTGGAAAAGTGGGGTGAAAACTCCCTTTGGGCAGCAACTTGGTTGCTGCAGATTTTTCTCACATCAGGCAAATGAAGCCGTGCGGTCAGGACCTGAGAGAAAATGAAGCCGTGCGGCTCACAGTTCTGTCTGGACTGGTTATTTTTAGAATAAAACCAAGGCTTGGCCATTTCATTTCATTTTCACTTTAGACTTTTCCCAACTGTTCCCAGAGCATATATTTGACCCAAAGACATCAACTTTGATCATTTTGCAATGGAGAAGCCCGTTAGATTGCAAAGGGGGAAAAGAGACCGCTTTCTATCCGATCTTCAATCTTGGGTGAGATATAACTTTCAATCTCACAAGGGGTTGTTCGATTCTACCTTCAAGATCAAATCTTTATGGCATTTAAGGGATCTCCCGCCCGATTGGGACCTTTTGAGAGCAGCAGCAAAGTTTTGGGACGTCCGGAGACACGTTTACTGCTTTTCTTACAATGAGATTGTCCCAACTTATGAAGAATTCCGAGCCTTGATTGGGGGTCTATAAATTGAGGCTATATCGATTCCTCTGATCGAAGATGTGCCGATGGCGGTAAAGTTGGCATCTTTTCTGCACATATCTCTGGGAGAGGCTGAGGGGATAATGATAGCTCCGGACAGGATTGACCTTTCTGATATCTCGGGCAAGTTTGGGTCTCCGGATATGGCTACGACCACGGTGGCTATGGATGCCTTTATCCTCTGCATATTCTCTTCTCTGTTCACCGCTGAGTCCATGGGGATCTGTCACGGTGGTCTCTTGGACATGGTTAGGGATTGAAGGGCTGGGAAGGTCATTGTCCCATTGGTTCTGGGTGAGACCCTGCATGACATCGATAGGATGGCTAGAGGAGACCGTTTCATGAGGTCTGGGAGTCCGGCCGTGTTGACTTTGTGGCTGCAGGAGAGGCTCGGGGCTTTGCTAGGGGCTTTGCCGACTCAGTGCCCTTTGGTGATTTCCCGGAGGGGTTTACCTCGACAGCAGGACAGGGGTGACTGGGAGCTGATGATGGCTAAGCTATCCACTTCGGATATTCGCTGGTGGGTACCTCACTGGAGGCTGCAGACCAGGAGGACATTTCAGGAGTCCTATATAGTGAGGGTTCCAGGGTTCTGCTGGTCATCCTTCTACATACCCTGCTTGGTATCCAGGCAGTTCGGGCCCTTACAGGAGCCGTTGGGCGATTGGGAGGACATCCATACCATGGAGGTAGTGCCATTAGATATGAGAGATCCAGCCAGCTTCTCATTCTTCTCGAGGGCTTGGACATACACTGCTTTCCCACCCAGGGCTATCTTCAGGAGTAGGAAGAGTACCATCTTGACTAAGATTTACTTGGATTGGTACGAGAGGGAGATGGGAGCGACTCAGGTCATATTGGGAGAGAGGCGTCAGGCTTTATTGGGGGCTGACGGTGACTCGAGCAGGACTCTGAGGGAGACTGAAGCTAAGGCGAGTCACCATAACCAGTCGGGTGACCTTATCAAAGATATGGAGGCTCGATATAAGAGGCTTTCTGAAGTCGCTCCCTTGACTGAGGCTCAGAGGGAGGAAGTGCCGACTCGTGCCCGTGTTGAGAGGGCACTTATTGACACGGGTTTAATGGAGGCTCCAGTGAGGATACCAAAGATCGGGATGAGGGAGACCGACATCTTGGAGAAGAAAAGAAAGAAAACTCGACGAGGTCGAGGTAAAGGGAAGAAGACCAAAGAAGTCTCAGTGAATGACGACTGACAGATCTTTTATTAGGATTCCCTTATTGCCATTTTGCAAACACAGTAGTTTATTAGGCATTTTATTGTATTTTAGATCTTTGTAGCAGGTTAGCAGAGTTAAGAGTAGACCGTGCTTGAACTCATCAAGAAGTTTTTAACTTATAATGAACAAGAGATATTATCTTAGAAATTAATCAAGACACAATTTCATGGAAATTTCAGATGTCTTATTGATTGCTCAGGACCCGTTTTATGAATACTTGATTGCCCTTTATTATTTATTGTTTAGGACGCATTTCATGGAAACTTAATCGCCATTTTTTATTGTTTAGACCGAACCATAAATGGCTTCCTACGTTCCCCTTTTACAAGAAAGACTAAGAGGCTCAGGTCTTCGTAGTTCATTCTGGTGAACTTTCTCTTATTTTTTATGTGCAGCCCTGTTTTTTGCCTAGACCGCCCTTTTTGGGTTTTCAGCCTAGCTGGGCATTACTCTTTTTGCACTAAGATTTTTTTCTTTCTTTTTTTTATGTGCAATCCTGTTTTTTTTTGCCTAGACTGCCTTTTTGGGTTTTCAGCCTAGCTGGGTATTACTCTTTTTGCACTAAGATTTTTTTCTTTTTTTTTATTTTCTTTTTTTTTTAGACATAGTACCTTCGGAGCTTATCACCGTTGACTGGGTGGACAAAGGGATTGCCGTCCAGGTCTGCAAGTTTCATGGCTCCTCCCGATAGTATCTTCTGCACCACATACGGGCCGATCCAAACGGGTTCCCATTTTCCCAGGGGGTTGTCTCTGGTAGGGGGCTTCACTTTCAATACTAAGTCACCCTCTTTGATGTCCCTGGCCTTGACCTTTTTGTCAAATGCTCTGGCCATTCGCCTCTGGTAGGCTCGGGTGTGCTCCATGGCCTTTAGCCTTCTTTCATCGAGCAGGGCCAACTCATCATGCCGGCTACGTAGCCATTCTACTTCGTTGACACTGTTTTCCAGGAGGACCCTTAATGACGGGATTTCCAACTCCACTGGTAACACTGCTTCCATCCCGTAAGTTAGGGCAAAAGGAGTTTCTCCTGTGGCTGTTCTGACAGACGTTCTGTAGTCCAAGAGTGCCAGGTGCAGATTTTCGGGCCAATCACGACCACGGGTGGCCATTTTCTGGATGATCCGTTCGAGCGTCTTATTAGCAGCTTCCACGGCTCCGTTAGTCTGAGGTCTGTATGGGGATGACTTGTGGCGAGTGATTCTGAATTCTGACAGTAACCTATCGCAGTCTCCTTCAAAGTGCGACCCGTTATCAGAAATGATCTCATTGGGCACCCCATATCTACACATTATGTTTTCCTTGATAAACTGGGTCACCCTCTTGGAAGTGAGGACCTTGTAGGACTTGGCCTCTACCCACTTGGTGAAGTAGTCGACGGCTACTAACACAAATTCATGCCCATTGCTTCCTGCCGGGGCTATATTCCTTATCACGTCAATACCCCAAGTTGCAAACGGCCAAGGAGTCGTCATGCAGTACAGGTCATGAGGCAGGAGATGGTTGAGATTGGCAAACCGTTGGCATTTATCGCACGCTTGGACATGCTGGACACAGTCTGTCACCATGGAAATCCAGTAGTAACCCATTCTGAGGATCACTTGCATTAGGGCTCTAGCATTCATATGAGGACCGCAGGGACCATTGTGGACTTCAGACATCAACTCTTTGGCCCTTTCTTGAGTGACGCACAAGAGGAGTGGTCCTTGTTACCGTTTCTTGTACAGGTTGCCTCCTAAAATGACATAATGGGAGGCCAACCTTTTTAGGGCTTGCAAGCTCTTGTCTTTGACGCCTTCTTTCGGTCTGCCTTCTTCATCTCTGAAAGCTGACTCCCCATCTTTGAAGAACTGGTAAATTTGATTGTACCAGGGTTCCTTGATAGGCTCAGGTCCCAAGTCTACTTCACAACAGAAGGCCGGGGCTTCTCTTCTACCCACTCTGAAGGATTTTATGGCTTTTCCCTCGGGGATCTCTACCAGTGAGGCTAGAGTAGCTAGGGCATCTGCGAATCTGTTCTTTTCCCTTGGCAAGTAGTGGAAAGTCACTTCTCTGGCTGTCGATCAACTCCTCCATATGGGCATGATACCGCTGAAGATTAGGGTCCACAGTCTTCCATTTGTTGGAGACCTGGTTGATGATCAGGGCTGAGTCTCCATAAACTTCGAGCTCCTTGAAATTCCTTTCTAGGGCAGCTTCTAAACCAGCAATGCAGGCTTCGTACTTAGCAACATTGTTTGTGGCAGGGAAGTTCAACTTAAGGGCTATGGGCGTGTGCTCATCTTTCGGATCGACCAGTAGCATCCCTATGCCATTTCCTCTTTTGTTAGCGGCTCCATCAAAGAAAAGATGTCATCGGTTCTCAGGCTCGACTACAAAGATCCCTTCATCTGGGAATTGGGGTTCAGGCCCACGGTCCTCATTACTAGGAAAATTTGCCAGATGGTCTGACAATGCTTGACCCTTGATGGCCTTTCTGGTCACGTAGTTGATGTCGTATTCAGCCAAGAAGAAGGACCATTTTGCTAGACGGATCGAGAGGGAAGGCTTGTCAAAGATGTACTTGATGGGGTCCATTTTCGAGACCAAGTTCACAGGGTGGGCTTGCATATAATGCTTGACTTCGACTACCCTGAGACCGGTCCTGCCGCACAAGTCTTTTCACTTGCTGAGTAATTGAGCTCACTTCCTTGTAGCTTCCGGCTGACAAAGTAAATGGCATTCTCTACTCGAGAGTCTTTCTTCTCCTGAGCAAGCATAGCCCCAACTGCCATATCAGTGACAGTGAGATAGAGCAGAAGAGGTTTCTGTCTATGTGGGGGGCATAGTACCGGAGGATGTACTAAGTACGCCTTGATCTGGTCAAAGGCATCCTGGCATTCTTCGGTCCACTCTGTATCTACATTCTTCTTCATGAGCTTGAAGATGGGCTCGCACATAGTGGTCAACTGGTTGAAGAAACGGCTGATGTACTGCAGTTTTCCCATAAAGCTTTTGACTTCTGTCTGGGTTTGACGTGGCCTCATGTCCATAATGGCTTTGATCTTTCGGGGGTTGACTTCAATACCTCGCTCAGTGACCATATACCGAAGCACTTTTCCCCTTGTCACTCCGAAGGTGCATTTAGCAGGGTTTAGTCTCATGGAATGTTGTCTTAGCCTTCGAAGAACTTTCGCAGGTCAACAAAGTGCTGCCCATCCTCGCCTTCGGAGTGAATTATCATGTCGTCGACGTAGACCTCAATCTCCTTGTGGATCATGTCATGAAAAAGCGCGGTCGCTGCCCTTTGATAAGTAGCCCCGGTGTTCTTGAGCCCAAATGGCAAAGGATTTGACTTCGTAGTTGGCAGTGGAGTCCACCAGGATGTCTATGTTTGGCAAGGGGTAATCGTCTTTGGGGCTGGCCTTGTTCAGATCCCGGAAATCTACACAGCAGCGCACCTTCCCATTGGCCTTGGTTACGGTCACAATATTGGACAACCATGTCGGATATTCGATGACTCTGATGAATCCTACCCGCAGTAGCTTCTCAATTTCTTCTTTGACCTGTAGAGACCACTCTGGCTTGATTTTTCTCAGTTTCTGCTTTACTGGCTTAGCATCTGGTGCTAGAGGGATTCTGTGCTCTACTATTGAACTGTCTAGCCCCGGCATATCCTTGTACGACCACGCAAAGACGTCCATGTATTCTCTGAGCAGATTAACCAGTCTATCCCTTTCAACCCCCTGGAAGAAGCTTCCAATCTGTGTCTCTTTAGGTTCCTCGACAGTACCCAAGTTAACACTTGTCAAAACCTCCTCGGCAGCTTGGGCCCGGTTTTCCTCTTTTACGTAACACTGCTTAAAGATTTCTTTAATGTATTGTTCGTTTAGTGTGTTTGCATCTTGTTCAAATGATTCATTATTAACTGTTGTTAAGTTTTGAGTTAATTTATCATTTGTTAAGTTGGCAATAAGAGGATACTCAGAAAGATCTGTCATTTCATTCAAAGCAAAGGGAAAGATGACATTGATTACATGTTCATAATCCTTAGGCGTGAGGCCTTCAGATGACTCAGAGGACTGTAATTCAAAGATTCCTGACTCAACTGTATAGACGACAGGGTGTTTGACACGACTGGGTTGAGAAGGACGGGGTACCAATCCAAGCTTCATGATCATTTCTTTGTCGGTGGCTATCGGCCCTGAGAATGTCTCCCAATTCTTCAACGGCATCTCTGTTTTAGTCACCAAAGTGCGGGGATCGAAAGGCTCTTCACCACCGTCTCCAATTACAGCAACTACATCATCGTCTGAGCTGAAGTCAATCAAATCAGGGATCTGTGCTTCCTCATCAAACAACTTTTGCAAGCCCCATTCACTGTCTTCACTACTGGCAGCTTCTATCTGGCTGATCTTCGAAAGAGCTAACTCAAAGGCGGAGAAATCCATTACCCCGGATGAGAAGGATGCTGACCCTTCGACACTGTTCTGGTTTCCTTTGATGACATACTCGTTCTGAACGGAAGTGGTAGCTCCAGGAATGTCCGGCAAGTCGAGGAACATTCTCCGAACAGGATTTGCTGGTTTTCCCCTAACTTTATCAAGGTTTTCCAGAAGGGTTTTCCTCCGGCAATCACTTTCACCGTATTGGGTCTCACCTTTTTTAAAATAATGGGTCAGAGACAAACTGTAGGGATGGAGATGGACCCCTTCACTTCATTTTCCTAGAACTATGCCTTTAGCTTTTCTACCATCCCGAGAGTTTGGTTTGTATCCCAAGCCATATCTGGTAGTCTGTTCCTTCACATCAATGATAGTATTGCGACCCTGCAGTCTTTTGCCCAATCCAAGCCCCGGAAGATAACCCATTTTTCTCATCATTCTCATGGCCGGGGGAATTTTATCGGAGGTAGTAGTGAGGTCAGTGCAACACACTTGTGCTTTGGAAGAAGCTACAGAGAATCCGGTCAAGGCAAACCCTTCATCATCATGCTTAATTTCCAATATCGGAATACCTCCAGTGCTGGTTCCTTCCACTGTGACGCTGTCTCCGTAAATAGTGGTGATAGTACCATCATTTGACTGAAATTTGACGCATTGGTGCAGAGTAGAGGCTACCCCGTTTATCTGGTGGATCCAAGGGCGTCCCAGCAGAGTGGTAAATGAAATCGGAATATCAATCACTTGAAAGTCAACGTCCATAACCTTTTTCCCGAACCATAACTTGAGAGTAGCAATCCCCAAAACTGATCGTGCAGTGGAGTCATAGGCCTTAATAGTCTGACTAGAAGGCTTCAAATCTGTGGGCTTCAGATCCAGTAAGTCCATCATCTTTGCTGGCAGGACATTCATGGCAGACCCTCCATCGACTAATACTCGTGGCAACCGGCGTTCTTCCAACTGGACCATGATGTAAAGAGGTTCGTTATGACTAGCCCCATACTTTGGCAGGTCCAAGTCAGTGAAGGTAATGATGTTTCCATAATGGATACTTCCAATCATCTGGACGACCTCATCTGGGGTGACATAAATGGGCACCATGGTCTTGGCCAAACTTTCTTCTAGTTTCAGCTTATGAGGGTATGAAGAGGTTAACAAGGACTACAAGGAGATATTGGCTTGAGTACACTTCAACTGAGTCAGCACCGGATCCTCCTTGTCAGAGTCTGGCTTTTCTGCTTCTGGCTTATAGGGTCTTTTGTCTGTTTTCGGCTCAGAGACGGCATTTCTTTTATCACCCTTAGGTTGTTCAACACTCATCTGTCCGGACCGAGTCATCACATAGACTTTAGACTTCTCTGAATCATCATTCCTACTGGCGGATTCTGTCAGCTCTTTCAAAGTCAGAGGCGGGCTCTTACTGGCGTATGGCCAATTCTGCTGATTAATCTGATTGACAGCGCTACCAGAGGCATAGGCGGCTTCCCGAATCTGATCCCAGGTTAATGGCTTTCTGGCTTTCTCGGGGTTTGGAATTCTCAACTGACTTAGCGACTGGCTGATTTCAGCTTCATCCTTTTCACTCAGAGCCTTGACAGTCTCATTCAGGCTCTTCAAGGTCAGCATGCAACAGGAATTATCAGAGTCTGGAGGTTTGCTAATGGCTTCCTCACTTGGACCTAGCAACTTTTTCAGCAGAGTGGGGTCACATTCCTCATCACTGTCAAGCATATCCCTTCTTTCTTTAGGGGTTAGCCTTCTGACGGCATCTTTAACGTTGGCCAAACACTTTCTGAAGTGGGAAATTCCATCATCGAGAAGGATTTCTGCGGGGTCAAACCTCATGGCGGGTTCCTGTTCTTTACTGTCAGGAAGATTTTCTGGGC
This sequence comes from Adenophora triphylla var. japonica, assembly GCA_022495995.1. NCBI lineage: Eukaryota > Viridiplantae > Streptophyta > Magnoliopsida > Asterales > Campanulaceae > Adenophora > Adenophora triphylla. The sequence continues at coordinate 36,197 of JAFEMH010002972.1, read as the reverse complement.
TTTTCGGCTTTTGGGAAATTCCATCATCGAGAAGGATTTCGACTGTGTCTTCCTCAGTATCACTACAGTAACTCTCGTGAGAACTCTCATCTTGACTCTGATGACCAATGAGGGCAAAAGCAGGTCGGGATACTTGGCGCCATATAAGGGGTATCTTGGACTTTTCCTCTGACTTGGGGATTGCCAAGAAAACATCATTGTCATCGTAGGACATATAAGGGACCGGGGTCGCTTCGAACCTTAAGACTCTTTCCAGGGCATCCATACACTCTTCTTCAGACAAGGTTTCAGGGGTGACTCTTAGCACTGCAATGGAGTCTACTCTTCCTGACGGGGGTTTAGCCTCAATGACGCTTACACATTCTAGATCGGCGGGTGGAGCCCACTTCCCTCTTTCAGCTAAAGCTTCGATCAAGTTCCTCCATTCACCGACCAAGTCTTTGTAAGGAGTATTGAACTCTAGGATGTAGAATTCGTATCTTTGCCTCATGCGAGCTTGTATCATTTTCTCTTCCGAACCTTTACACAGGCTACAGACACATTTTGAAGTGATACCATCTCCCATTCCAGGTCCGTGGTTTTCTACTTCATCTTGTCCTCCGGGTTTTACTTCGGTCGACTCCAAGTTCATTCCTTCTACTGAACTGTCATCATCACTGTAAATCCACCCGTTCCTGTTCTCATTTCCGACTGACTCTTCACTGCCACTGTCTGGGAGATAGGCAAATTCACAGGCGTTGACAAAGTTAGAAAGGTCGAGTGATCTTTGGAATTCCAAGGTAGGGAAATTTGGCTCGGTTTGAGGGGAAGGAAAGAGTCCCATGGGGTAATGCAGAGGCTGCGCTACGGGGATAGCTGTGGCGTTTGTTCTCTGTTGGTAGGGAACAAAGCTGGGTCTTATCTGAGGAGGAGAGGGTGTCGGGACCCTGATGGCTTGAGATATTGGGAAGGACTGAAAAGTGACAGTCTTTGGCAAAGGATTATATGTGACTGGAGGAGGGCATTGGTTATAGGCTAGCTCTTCTTCCCTAGTCATCTGGTTACCCAAACCAGTAATGTTCTCTGTCAAATCGGCCATTCTGACTCTCTCTACTAACAAAGCTAAGGATTCTGGCGAACTGTCTGAGAATTCTGCACTAACAAGTCGCTGACCCGGTGTTCTCACCCACTTCTTTCTCGCTGCGGGAAAGGGATAGGAGAGGTTTAGACTCGGGGTAGGTGTTTAGGCTGAAGGCTCAAGCAATATGCAAATTAAACATCTTCCAGTTTACTTAAAACATTGTCTTTTATTAATTTCTATTTGGTTGGAAAAGGGGTTCTGACCTTCTTTTTTGCAACTACTCTAGATCCTGGATCAGTGGGTTCCGTCACTACGTCTATAAGCCCCTCGTATTCCACCTGTATTTCGACCTCCCAGGGTGAACAGCCCCGGGCGAGGGTCCTATAGGGCACGTGGATCCCACCGACCGAGAGAAGAACGCTCCTAACGGGTCTAGCGGGTCATAGGAACTTTTAAAGCACGAGCGATGCGAATTATAGTCAAGGCAATACCGGAAAAGTCTCGTCTTTCAGCCTTAACAGAATTTCGGCGGAATTTCGCTTGCGCGATTGACGTTTTGACTTTTCGATAATGTCCGAGAAGATAATAGGCATGGGTCGGGCGGTAAAAGCCGGATGACACAGTGTCACATTGAATTTTCATTGCATACGCCGTGCGAGAGTCAAAATCGAAGGCAATGCCATGTTAAGATCTTGCCAATTTTTCCTTGTCGAAATTTTGGCAGAGCTTCGCTTGAGCGAAAGATCTTTGGATTTCTTGGCAAGGACTCGGTCTCGACTCTTACGCATTCCGTGCGGGTCAAGGTCGAAGTCAATGTCGGAGTCAAGATTCTGCCGATTTTTCCTTGTCGGAATTTCGGCAGAGTTTCGCTTGAGCAAAAGATCTTGACTTCCGTTATGGACTAAGGCTTGACCTTTACGTGGACATGCAACTGGGCTATATGACACGGACTAGACCAAAAACCAACCAAAAAAGTCACGGTTTTTTGAAACGTGTGACACGGACTGTGCATTGGTCGACACTGGCTGCCATGGGGAGTTAGGGGTGATTCCGTGCGCGTCCGGGAGCATCGTAAGTCTGTCCGTGACTGCAGCTGAAAAACCACCCCGGGTTTAAAGGGACGTGCATGCAAAGTGTACATGATATATAAGGTGCGCGTAGTGTGCGGCCTCCTAAAAATATTCTTTTTTGAGTTAAAAACAGAGATTTTCATAAATGCGTTTTAAAAGAATGATTTTTCGGGACGGGGAAACATGCAACAGATAAGGCACGTAAATTTTAAGGAGCCCCGGTCGGTCTTGGAACTGAATAGCCCCAAGCTGCCAAGGCTGCCAGATTAACCTCAATTTTTCCTGGTGGAATTGCCACTGAGGCCGCCCAGTCAGAATCCAAGGAGGATTGAGCCGTACGACTGCATGGATAAATTTTCCAGGTTCCACTCCTTTGCTATTTCAGGTTGTTTCCCGAACATTTTAGGCACCTTTTAGCCTTGAGAAGGCTTCCTGTTCAAAGTATGCACAATTCCCAAGATGTAAATGATGCAATGCAAGGCAAAGAAAGCAAGCAAGATAATTGGAATTCGCGATGGGAGTCTAACCCGCTCAAAGGAAAAAATCTTTCCTTTTATATTTTATTTTTCGAAAAGAGATACCGGTACGTGGGATTGTTAGACCACCGTTTATCCCAAGCCCCGAGTTAGGGAGCGATACAGGAAGGTTAAATGGTTTCCACCTATATACCGGGTATCGTTTATTTTGAAAATGAAAGCTTTTCTCCTTTGGGATATCCCCAGCGGAGTCGCCAAACTGTGTATGTGTGCCCAAATTCTAATTTTTTTTAGATCGGATTCACGCGAGTTTGAAAACATCCGGTTTAATTTGAAAAACGGAGTAGACACGCCATTTTGATTTCCTCAAAACTTTGAAAAAAAGGATGATTTTTGGGTTCGGAGGTTAAGTTACCCCTTGGGAAGAACGGATCGTCGTTCACACAAGGTGCCTTGCCGTAGCAAGTCTCCCTAGATTCCATTTTTCGTGCTTGCTTGCGTGCTTTCTTGTGTGCATGTGTTGAAAAGAGAGGGGGGGGGGGAAATATCCCAAGTTGTCTTCCGGACGTACAAACCATTTAATTGGTTGTCACTCGGGATTCCTTGGATTTTTTATGTGTTCGGGACTTTAATCCCGTCCTCATCTTGGACTTGTGATCATCGCTATTTGACCTTGGGTCTTGCGTGATCGAGAGAAGGATTCTCTTTTATAGTCCAAAATGGGGTTCTTTAGGAAAGGAGTGACCTTAGCCCATCAATCCTACGCCTTGAGACGATTGAGCTTATATGGGAGCTATTATGCTCGTCTCAAGCGATTATCGGAGATATAGGTTCAAGGTTTTATCCCTTTCTAAAGAGATTGTGGCACCTTTAATGGAAGAAACGATGTAAAGATGAGATCTTTACACCTGTACATTCCGAAGGTTGCTAATGGGGACATGGGGGAATGCATGTAAAAATGACATTTTTAGTGAAAAGAAGACATTTTTTAGGGTGCAAAGGATGCTTTTGATTGCAAAGGATGCTTTTTATGTAAAGAAATGATTTTTATGCAAAGGATGCATTTTTATGAGGAAAATTAGTATTTTTATATGCAAAGGATGCACAAAGATGACATTTTGAAAGCAAAGGATGCTACTTTGATGGTAAAGAGATGATTTTTAATGCAAAGGATGCATTTTATGTGAAAAATTGGTTTTAGGTGCAAAGGATGTACTTTTATTGTAAAGACATGATTTTTATATGCAAATGATGCATTTTTAATGAAAAATTTGGATTTTTAGGTGCAAAGGATGCACCTTTATTGTAAAGATTACATTTTTAGGAGCAAATGATGCTTATTTTATGCAAATGATGCAAAGGGGGAGGGGGGGTATGATTTAGATGAATAAAGATAGGATCTTTAACAACAAATACTAAGTCCCAAGCAAGATAATATCAATATGCAAATGCAAAGAGCAATTATATCACATAGGCATTATAATGCAAGGAAAGGGGGTGAGAGGTTATCAATGGTGGTGACCTCTTTTTCTTCGAATCTTGCCTAGCGGAGGGACCACTTCTTGGAGGCTTCAAGGAGGAGGGAGGTGGCTTCTTGGCACTCTTCAACTTCCTAATTTCGCAGCAGTGTTTTGGGAGAGCTTTTGGAGCTGAGTGTGATATTTTCTTGATGTCTAAAATGGGAAGAGGAGGGCTCTATTTATAGACAGTATGGATAAGGCTAATGAGGCCGTGCGGCTAGGGGTTCTTGGCTAATGCAGTCGTGCGGCATTATCCTGTGTGACTCAGGATATTTTTAGAATCATGCAAGGTGACACTTTTAGAAGGATGCCAAATACAATTAAAACGTGCCTTTTTAATTTAGAGCAGTCCCTTCATTCCTTGGAAGGTTCGGAACAGTTCCGGAATTGCTCCCGAACTTTAGGAAAGTCCGGGGAATTGCCGGGAAAATTAATCGGAAGGCATGATCCAGATTTGGGTACTTACAAAACTGCACACTTTCTAAAATTAAAAAAAATATTTACTATTCCACCCACTAATTCTCTCTCCTACTTTACTTTTATACTCACAGCACCAATCAAATCACTATTTTCTATCCCAATTTCTCGCTCCAACCTCACTTTTCATACTCACAACATTTTCTCCACTAACTTTTTTCTTAATTCCCGTGCAAACTGTAAGTGAGCGGGTTCTACCGGGACGGAGGGAGTAGGTCAATAAACACAGATTATTAAATTATCCTTTATGTATTTTATCCGTGTTTTATACTTTCCATTTTAAACGCGCATTATATTTTTTCTGTTCCATTATTCCTTATTTTACGGCTTGAAATAATGTATATTAGGTGTTAACCCGTGCTATGCACGGAGTTTTATATTTACATACTCCCTCCGTTCAATAACAAGCGATACACTTTGTCATTTTGGGCGTCTCACTAATAAGTCACACTTTCTAAAATGGAAAAGAATCTTTACTATTTCCTCCACTCATTCTCTCTCCTACATTATTATAATACTCACAACACCATTATAATTTACTATTCTCTCCACTCATTCTCTCTCCTACTCAACTATCTACACTCACAACACATCAACCTTTTCATTTTTTTCTTAATTTCCATGAGAAACAGTAACTGCGTCGTTTGTTATGGGACGGAGGGAGTATTATTTTTTTGTCGATTGAAGTGCCTGTTTTGTTACTTTAGTTTTCATTTTAAGAGTTAAAATTAAGGTGAAATCAACTTGTTTTGACCATTTATTGTCATTGTTTTTAAGTCAAGAAAATGAAATAAAAATATTGTAAAACTTATGTCATGTGTGACTTTGAAGAAAAAGTATTGTAAAGCTTATATTATGTGATCTTTTAGTTGTTTTAATATATAATAATTTTGTCACTTCATTATATGATATTTAAATTGTTTTAATTAAATCAAAATATTAGTCTTTTCATAATCTCAAACTTGTTAATTAACTTAAGTTCATACTCCTTTAGGAGTTATGACAAGTACATTTAAAAAAAAAAATCCAATGTACATTTTTTTTAAATAAAGTTAATTTATGATGAATTTAGCTTTGATTTCATATTATAATCAATTTATATACTTATTTTTATTACATATTGTTATTTTAGTTGATGAATGATGAATTTGCCTCTTCATTATTTCTATTTAAATTCTATTAATTAAATCAAAATATAAATTTTTTGATAATCTCAAAACTTATTTAAGTTTCATATTTCATTAGCAGTTACAACATGTACATTTTAAGAATAAATAAAGTTAATTCACGATAAATCTAACTTTAATTTCATATCATATTCAATTCTTGTAATTAAGTTTCATTGAAAAAAATTAGGAGAATTTTAATAATCTCAAATTTATTTTGCTTGTTTCCATCTTCACCGACTTCGTATATGCAAAAAAATTCATCTCCCTTTATGACTTACTACATAAACAAAATAAAGTTAATTTATGATAAATGTAACTTTCGATTTAATAGCATTATAATATTCAATTTATTTAAATTAAGTTACATTAGTAATATAAATTATGAGACTTTTTATAAACCCATTTTTTGTTACTCAATGTTCCATTTTCTCAAGGGAATTATTAGAAGCACATATATTTATTATATGTTTTTATGTTCAACTTATTTTGATTCATAATTAATAGGCTTTTGATAATTCAACATTACTAAATTATGAGACTTTTGATAATTTCAAATTTCATCTTCTCTTATAACTTATTAAATGCACTTATATTTATTAAATAATGTTCTTTTAGATGTTTTAATTCATGATGAGTTTGCCTATTCATAATTTGATATTTAAGTTGTATTAGTTAAAATTTATGAGTCTTTTGATAATACTAAACTTATTTAACTCAAGTTTCATGTTTCTTTAGGATTTATTACATGTACACATTTTAAAATTAGGAGACTTTTGATAATTACAAATTTATTTTACACAATGTTCCAAATTTTAGCAACCTATTAGATTGACATATATTTATTACATGTTTTAAAATTTAATATAGTTTGATTTATAATGAAGAGACTTTTGATAATACAAACATTGTTTCACCTAATGCTTCATCTTTTTTATGAAATATTGCATTAACATATCATTATTGAACGTTTTGAGTTTGAAAAAAAAAATTCTAACTTTTTATTTTGATATAAATTAATATTTAAGTTATATTAATGAAAATAAATTATGAGACCTTTGAAAATCCCAATTTCCATCTTTCTTAAGGATCTATTGCCCAATATTTTATCTTCTTATATGACGTATTACATGCAAAATCTTACATGTTTTTATCTTTAAACTAGTATTACACCCATGCGTTTGCATGGTATAAACAAAATTTTGTTATATTAACATATTTTGTTTAAATGATGTAATATAATTATAATATACTCCGTCCGTTCCGCTACAAATCACACACTTTTTTCATTGGGCGTCCCGCTACAAATCACACACTTTCTAAAATGGCAAAAATATTTACTATTCCCTCCACTCATTCTGTCTCCTACATTATTTTAATACTCACAACACCATTATAATTTACTATTCCTTCAACTCATTCTCTCTCCTATTTTACTTTTACACTCACAACACTTTCTCCATTATTTTTTTTCTTAATTTACGCGTAAACAGTAACTGTTTGATTTCTACCGGGACGGAGGGAATATTAATTATGAGTCCAAAATAATTTACACTAAAAATAATTTATAATAAAAAGTTAAAACTAATGAAAGTATATACTCCAGTATAGGTTATAATTATTTAAGCAACACAATGAATATTATAAATTTTATAAGCTTTTTGTATACACATATTTCGTGATGTGAGGAACTTCGGTGATTATTTCAATAAAAAGTGTTATTTTAAAATATTTTTTCTTAAAACATTTATTTTACTACTTTGTTATTTTACTATTCATTATATAATTGTAAAATTGAAATTTGAAATAGCAAGTGTATTTATGCATCTTTGCTAAAATAAATATTTATAAAATATCCCTAAATCAAAAGTTTGATATTCATTTATTTTTACTCTGAAGGGACAATTCAAATTTTGATAGAATTAAATAAACAAAAATCAAAATTAACAACTATAGTTAAAATTAATTAATGTAAGAATTTATCCAATTTTTTAATGAAATAAAATTCCCAAAAAAATAAATCTTAAATCAACACGAAGTAATGGTTCCTTCGTCGAAAAGTGGATGACACCAAAAAGTTTTTTTTTTTTTTTAGAAACGTGACACCGGAAAGTTAGAAAAGTCATTTATTATATTAATATTTTCATCTATATATTGTTGTGGGATCAATAAAACCAGTAAAATAGTAAATAAAATGATAAGAAATAAAATAAACATGGAATAACAAAATTTCTTTTATATAAAGTGGGGGATCAACAAAAAAGTTCAGTTAGATTATACTCCCTCCATCATATTACCAACTACACACTTACTATTTGCTCGAAAATTAAGAAAAAATGTTAGTGGATTGAGTGTTGTGAGTATGAAAAATGCAGTTGGAGAGAGAAAATAAGTTGCTGTTCTAAGTATGATATGCGAGTCCCATTAATATAAAAATAATAAAACATTTCCATTTTAAAAAGTATATACTCCCTCCATCCCACCCGAATTATAACAATTTTTTATTTTGGGCGTATCACTCGACTTATGACATACCAAAATGTCAAGTTTATATTTTCATATTCAATAAGACTCACTTGTCGTAATTATAACAACAATCTCCTTACTATGCCCCTCACTCATTCTCTCTCATATATTACTTTTTATACTCAAAATACCTCATTCACTCATTCACTCATTCTCTTCTCTTATTATATTAATATTTTTTAATTCCTGTGTTGGAAGAGAAAATTATAAATCAGATGATACGGAGGGAGTAGTTTGCAGTGGGATGCCCTGTGAGAAAAGTGTGTAGTTTCTAGTGGGAAAGGAGTATATTTTTTTTAATTAAATAAATAATGTCAAAAGTATCCATGTTGATTTTTTTATAAAAAAAAAATAAAAAATTCATATTGATGTTAAAAAAAAATGTTAACGATAAGGATAAATAATTGATAAAAAGGATCTTGTTGAATTGAATATAAGCTCAATTCTTTTGCAAGATATTTTAGTTAATTTTTTTTTCAAACATTTATTAGGACAACATTAAAAAGACTCTTAACAATAGCTTCTAAAATTGTTACTATTTTGAAGGAAAAATCTTATATTTGAATGGAAATCATACCAAAAGACACTATTCACTTATTATATATATATATCTATAGATGTTTCGTATCTTATGAATTTTCTTTCTTATATCTTATTAAATTCATTTAGTACAATAATATATTAAGACAAAAAATCATGTGAGAACAGAGAAACCCGTCTCATCCATGAGACGGGTCGGATCCATAACCATGACCCGTCCAATAATACCCACGCACCACTCTCTCTCTCTCATCACTTTCTCTCTATACGCAATAATAACAGGGATCCTCCCAATCGTCTTCTCCGGCAAATCCTACCTTCAACCTACACACCGGCGACCCAAAAATCCATCTCTTCCCTAATTTCATTCCCGTCACCGGCTCAATATCTTTCCCCGCCGGCTATAGCTCCTCAAAGACCTAACCCTGGGGTTCCATTTGTTCAGTCGAGGGGGTTTAAATCGTCGATGACATTGCTCTCGTCGCGGTCGCCTAGAAACTTCGAATCAGAAACGATTAATCCAGATGACATACTGTTCGAGGGATGCGATTACAATCACTGGCTCATCACCATGGATTTCCCTAAGGATCCCCGTCCTTCCGATGAAGAGATGGTCGAGACCTATGTCCAAACCGCAGCCGCTGTCCTCGGAAGGTCTTCTCTCACTCTCTTCTTATATTAGTCCCTCAATATTCTTGATCAATTTGCAGCATTTGTCAGTCCAGTTTTGGGTTATGGATTTGGGTGTTACGTTTGTTGATAATGCTTGGAATCCCAAATGTTTTGTGTTTAGTCTGGCGAGGAAGATGGGTATAGATCAACTTGCGAGTTGCTAGCTTCGGTTTTCATAGTGAGGCATCAATTTTATGTTGATGCTGTTGGTATATTTGGTTTGATGGAGTAATAGTGTTAGGAACTGTTTTAATTTTGAGTAATACTTCTCATTTGTTTAAGTAATAGTTTGTATTGCTATAAGTAATAGTACTACACTTGTGAAGTAATAGTGTTATTTTTTTTAACTGTAATAGTTTTAGGAGCTGTTTTCATTTTGAGTAATACTTCTCATTTGTTTAAGTAATAGTTGGTATTGCTATAAGTAATAGTACTACACTTGTGAAGTAATAGTGTTATTATTTTTTTTAACTAATAATAGTTTTAGGAACTGTTTTCATTTTGAGTAATACTTCTCATTTGTTTAAGTAATAGTTGGTATTGCTATAAGTAATAGTACTACACTTGTGAAATAATAGTGTTATTATTTTTTTTAACTAATAATAGTTTTAGGAACTGTTTTCATTTTGAGTAATACTTCTCATTTGTTTAAGTAATAGTTGGTATTGCTATAAGTAATAGTACTACACTTGTGAAGTAATAGTGTTATTTTTTAACTAATAATAGTTTTAGGAACTGTTTTCATTTTGAGTAATACTTCTCATTTGTTTAAGTAATAGTTGGTATTGCTATAAGTAATAGTACTACACTTGTGAAGTAATAGTGTTATTATTATTTTTTTAACTAATAATAGTTTTAGGAACTGTTTTCATTTTGAGTAATACTTCTCATTTGTTTAAGTAATAGTTGATATTGCAAAACAGGTATTACGTTTACTTATGAACAATGTTACTTTATATGTATACAGTCATTACATTAAGAGATGGTAACTATTACTTTTTCTAAACCACTGAAAAGCCGAAAAAATAATATAAAAACTAAAAAAAAAAAAAAATATTCTAACCCAACACAACAGTCATTACATTAAGAAAAAAATATTCAAATAATAGTACATAATAAAAAAAATAATAAAAAAAAGCAAAAAGAAAAAAAAATAAAAAAAGCAAAAAGAAAAAAAATAATAAAAAGAAAAAAAAATAATAAAAAAAAATAATGAAAATAAAAAAAATAATAAAAAAAAGCAAAAAGAAAAGAAATAATAAAAAACTAGAAAGAGAAAGTACGCATAGTAAGAGTTGGGGCACTGGGACGTGACCTTTTGCTTCTTTGATTTACAAGAGTGGAAATAGTCTGGGTCATGGGTCATGGATCATGGGTTATTCCGACCCGTCTCACCCATGAGACGGGTATTGTTGTTCTCACAGGAGACCAACTCATATATTAATAAGATGAAGTTATAACTATTAGAATATATTCTTGTATTTTGTATAAATATCTTTTATATTTTGTAATTTTCATATAGTCATTGTATCGAGATTTACTTCCTTAGATAGAGTCCTAGATTTATGGTAAGTCTTTGTACAGCTTATAGAATATATCTCTAGGTAGTTAGGGATATACTCCCTCTCTGTCCCATAAAACATTACCCCTTTTACTATTTTGGACGTCCCACTTTAAAGTCACATTTTCCTAAAAAGGAAAAAAAATTTACTATTCTCTTCACTCAATCTCTCTCCTCCCACTCACAACACTTTTCAAATTTACTATTCTCTCCACTCATTCTCTCTCCTCCCACTCACAACACATACTTTAATAACATTATTTCTTATTTTTCGTTCTCAATAGTAAAGGGGTAAAGTTCTCCGAGACGGAGGGAGTATTCTTGTATTTTGTATAAATATCTTTTATATTTTGTAATTATCATATAGTCATTGTATAGGGATTTACTTCCTTAGATAGAGTCCTATATTTATATTTATGGTAAGTCTTTGTACATCTTATATATATATGAGTAAATAAGTATATCAGTACGAAAAATATTCTTTCATGGTATCAGAGCCCTAGAATTTTGTTGGGTATGTATACTTTAACCTTCTTAGCTTTAGCTTTAATTTGATTGATACCATAATCTCATCTCTATTTTCTGGACTTTAGGCCCATATGTAATGAAGCTTAGACTTCAATTTTTTAGTATAAGTCCATTTTATAGAATAGATTTATTTAGGCTTGAAGACTGGCACAAATTCATTGGACAAGAGGTTTCAAGTCAAGAGGTTTTGAAGACCTGCAAAATCGCAGCTCAAGTGCAGACCGCATCCATGCAGACTTCACAATGCAAACCGCTTGTGTGGTTCTCATCTTAAAACCGCACATCGAAGACCGCAAGAGAAACCTCAATTGTGAAACTGCATGCCTTAAAACCGCACTTCACCAACCACATCCAATGATTGAAGACTTGAAGAATTGGACCACTTTTGATTGTTGGAATTCACCTCAGCAAAATTAAGTCAATCACAAAATCACATTACGTGACTAACGGTCATAATCTAGAAGGATTTTGAAAAGGTGACAGATGTCCTTCATTCTTTAAAGTCAGCTGAGGTCTGATCAGCCTTATCTGCAACTTCTAAATAAAAGGACAAATGTGGACATGTGGACCAATCAGACCGCACTAGCACTGTACTTGCACAGCTGTACCATAACAGCTACTTTTTGGTGCTTGGGTACAAATAACTCATTCTTCATCATTTGAAGATCGCTTAAGAAAATTGAGAAAAGAGTCCTTTGAAGCTTTGAAGATTATTTCCCAGAATTTTCAATTCCTTTGAATCTTCATCTTCAACCTTCATCCTTCAAGAACAAATCTCCAGCCCAGAAATTTAAGCCTTGTAACACCCAAGATTTCTTGAGCTCTATATCATACAGATTTAAAGAGCCTTGAATCTTGTTCATCACACACACACCTCACTTGATTAATCATATAGGTTATATCATTTGAGAAACACCGATTATAGTCAAGGATTTGATTTCATTATTTAAGATTTTAGATTTGAGTTTGTTACTTGTAACCTTGTAATCTCTCATAATCTAATACAAATCTAGCATTTAGAAAATCCAAGACTAACCATCTTGGTAGTGGACATAGATCATTTATGATTGAACCACTCCAAATATTGTGTTCTTTAATTACTGCATTTCTCATTACTGTTCATCACATAAACTAATTTGTCTTTATCTGTTTGATCTTATTTAGGTTATCCAAATTTGTGAATTGTGTTTATAGTTAATCATTGTCAAAACCTCAAATCACTGTTTTATAAACCGCACTATAAAACCGCACTCTGATTAAAACCACACTCTCTTAAACTTAAAGAAATTTCATTGTGCATTTTGCAAACCCTACTTACGATTTAGATACGCTGCAAGGCGGTTTTGTAAGCAAGAGGTTTATTTTTCAAAAAGGGGTTGAAAAATTTATAACAGCTATTCACCCCCCCCCTCTAGCTGTTTTTCACCCTTGTTTCCACCTTTGGGACCAACAAGTGGTATCAGAGCAAAACACATTTACAAAACTTCTGTTTTTCAAGCTTAACAGCTTGTGTGCCGATTTGTTATGGCAAACTCAAAAACCATGACAACGGTTTACTACTCACACATTCCTTTACTGGATGAAGACTATTTTGACATCTGGAAAACCCGAATGATAATTCGTTTGGAAATCATAGATGAGATACTGGTGGACTGCATAATCAATGGCCCTTTTGTTCTAATGAACAAAAGATATTAGTTGCTTTGGACAACAAAGCTAGATTCATCATCTCTGGAACCTTGCCAATTTCAACTCTTCAAAAAGTTATGAAGTGTAAAACCGCAAAGCAGATGTGGGATGCTATTGAGAGCTACCTAGAAGGAGACGATCTTTGCAAGGAAAATATAAAATTTGCTATTGAACATACTTACAACAACTTCAATAGAAAACCAAATAAAACCTTGCGTCAAACTTACGATCGTTATGTTGAGGTAGTAAATTCTTGTCTTTCACTTGGTAAAATCTTAACCGACAAGGAAATCAATATGACATTCCTTGCTGTCTTATGTTCAAGATGGGTCAATAAAGCCACATCTCTAGAGGACTCAAAAGATTTAAATACTTGGACCTTAAGTAACTTGTATGCAAATCTAAAAGTCCATGAACTTAAGTTAGACCACATTGAAGAGATCGAAGGAAAAGGCAAGGCACTTTCTATGTATACATAGAAAATGAGGAGAAACCTTCCACATCAAAGCAAACCTCAGATCCCTCCATCTCAACCTCACCACTCATCGATATGGATGATGATGAATTTGTCATGTTTGTAAAAAGATTTCAAAATTTTCGAAAATCTTCAAAACAATTTTCTAAAGGCAAACCTCCAGCAACTTTTTCCAAGGCTGCTGATACAAAGGAAAAGGGTGATTTAGTTTGCTACAACTGTAGAAAATCTGGTCACTTTGCTTCTGAGTGTCCTAAGCCCATATTTGAATATATGAAAAAGAAAACCTCTCCTGCGAAATTTTCTCATCTCAAGGGAATGGTTGATGAAGTGGAGGAGAACTCAAAAGAGTTAGCAACTTGGATTGAAACTGATTATGATGAAGGAAGCAAAGATGAAATCAGAGAGGTTAATCTCTGCTTTGTTGCAGATGCTTCTGATGATTCAGATAATGAGTCAGTCGAGTCGCTTGATATGGAAGAAGAAGTGGTTGCTCCAAAGAAACCCAAAGCTAGGGTAATTAGTGAGGATGATAATGTGAAACTCAATCCTAGTTATAAAATTGGGAATACTTCTTATTCTCATCCCATTTTCCCTCTAAAAATGCTACACCTTCAAAAACTGTTTCAACTAAGAAAATTTTGAAAAAGGTGGTGGAAGAGGTCTCTCCCATGGAACATGAAGAGATGTTCAAGAAAGCATAAATGACGATTCTTAAATTTGAAAATATTAAGAAAGCTTTTTCTCTAGCAACTGATGAAATGACACAGCTTAAGACGGAGAAAACTGTGTTGAGGTCTGAAGTTTCATTACTGAAAGACCAAATCAAGAGTATGTCTCCTATTACTTAACAAAACCTCATTCTGGAAACCAAGGTATCTGCACTTCAACTTAGGAATGATGACTTGGTTGCTCAAAATAATGACCTCCAAAAGGTAATTGATGAGTGGACCAAATCACGTGTCACCATGGATCAAATTCTAGAATCCGAAAAGGCTAGTGGTGATAAAGAAGGCCTGGGATTCCAAAGTTGTGAAATGTTGAAGTGTGCATCCTGCTGTGGAAAGGATGAGGAATTTTTAAAATAAACTCAAGAAATTCTAAAGGAAAAGCATTCAGATTCTAAGGGTAAAGGATATGAACCAAAGGCTAAACTTAACTTTAATTATGTCTACCCTAAGAAACAATTTGGGGAAAATTCTCAAATGAAAAGGAAAATTTCTAAGGATGAAACCGCAGAGGAGGTTTCATTTGCGGCTGACCGCCCCTCTTCTTTGACCGCACCTCCTGCTTTCAAAAGTAAGATGAGCGTTCCCAGAAAAGCCGCGATCAAACCTAAAATGACCACCTTTGTGAATGCCAAAATCGCAGTTCCAAAACAAATTCAAATCCTAAGAATAGTAAGGAGTTTGTAAAACCTCAGTATGCTCACTACTTTCATCACTGTTCTGTGTGTGATGGTTCTGGTCACAAGGCTGCAGAATGCATTTTGAGATTCACACCCAATGCCAGAAAGAATAATCCACCTTTTGTCAAACATGTGTGGGTTATCAAAAGATGCTAACCTCAGGACCCAAAAGAATAAAGGGGACCTCATTTTTAAATGTTTATCGTTAAGGTCCTCTTCTTAATGGCTGGTCACTCCAAGGCAAACGAATGGTGTCTTGACAGTGGTTGTTCAAGACACATGACTGGAGATAGATCTTTACTGAAAAATGTCATTGAAGCAAGCGGTCTGACTGTAACCTTCGGTGACAACAACAAAGGAAAAACCATTGGATATGGTACAATTGGTAGAGGAAACCTAACCATTGAGAAGGTTTCCCTTGTTGAAGGACTCAAGCAAAATCCCCTATCAATTTCTCAATTCTGTGACAAAGGAATGCACTGCAACTTCACTTCATCAAATTGCTTTATCAAAGATAGCATTTCCGGAGTCACATTACTCACAGGGATTCGTAAGAGTAATATTTACATTATTGATTTAAATTCTTCATGTAGTATTACTAATCTCTGTTTCGTAGCTAAAACTGTGAGCGAAAATAGTTGGCTATGGCACAAGCATTTGAGCCACTTGAACTTTAAGTATCTTGCAAAGATTGGAAGGGAAAACCTCGTTCGTGGTTTACCCAAAGTGGCTGACCACCATCCATAGAAATGTAGTGCTTGTCAACTTGGTAAACAATCAGAGGTGTCTTTCATCGGCAAGTCTGCACCTTCAACTTCAAGATGTTTACAACTGCTTCACATTGATTTGTTTGGACCCGTCACCACTGCCAGTATTGGAGGAAATAGATATAATTTAGTGGTAGTGGATGATTATTCAAGATACACGTGTGTTAAAATGATGATCACAAAATATGATTGCTATGATATTCTAACCTCACTAGTGTAATGTCTGATAATGGATGATTATTAGACGGCTCCAAACCCAAAAAGAAGACGACATCGTTAGTGTAATGTCTGATAATGGAACAGAATTCAAAAACAACGGTGTTGCTCAATATTGTGATGACCATGGAATTGATCACAATTTTTCTACGGCTTATGTTCCACAACAAAATGGGGTTGTAGAAAGAAAGAACATGACATTGATTGAGGCTGGAAAGATAATGATTTCTGAAGCCAAGCTTCCTCAGTATTTTTGGGCTGAAGCGGTCAACACATCATCCTTCACTTAAAACCGCTCCCTCATCAACAAAACTCCATATGAACTTTGGAGAGGAAGAACCCCCAACATAGCCTTTTTCAAAATCTTTGGCTGCAAATGTTTTATCCTCTACAATGGAAGAGAAAACAGAGGTAAATTTGGATCTAAGTCTCATGAAGGTTTTTTTGTTGGGTATGCTAAACATTCTAAAGCTTTTAGTGTTTTTAATAAATCTAGTTTAAAGATAGTAGAATATGTCCATGTTACTTTTGATGAACATTCTCTCCTTGAGCCACATTCGACTCCAAATGTTGCTGGTGATTTTGTTGAGACTAATGAAACAGGTGAACCTTTTGAAACCACACCTGAACCTCAAGAACCGCAAAATCCATCAACTCAAGAAAATCCATCAACCTCAAAGGAATTTTCCTCAAATAATTTTGAAACCGCACCTGAAGTTCCAACTCCAGATGCAACCTCAAGGGAAGATTTTGATGAGAATTCACCCATTCAACTAATTGAACCTCTTCGTCAACTTACTTTCAATGACTTCACTAAAGGATCTAACGATGTACCAATAGAAGATATTCAGCAAACCTCAGTTCAACCAGATTTACTCCTAGAGGTTCGTCAACTTACATTCAATGACTTCATTGGTGACTTATTTGCTGGAGTTCAAACAAGGAGATCAAAATTGATGAGCACACTTCTCTATTATCTCAAATTGAACCCAAAAAAGTTGATAAAGCACTCCAAGATTCAAGTTGGCTTGTTGAAATGCAAGAAGAACTCAACCAGTTTGAAAGATGTAAGGTTTCGACATTAGTGCCTAGACCTCATTATCAAGGAGTAATAGGTACAAAGTGGGTGTTTAGAAACAAGATGGATGAGAATGGAAGAATCACCAGAAATAAAGCAAGGTTGGTTGCACAAGGATATAGGCAAGAAGAAGCTATAGACTATGACGAAACTTTTGCTCCAGTTGCAAGACTAGAAGCAATCAGAAATTTCTTGGCCTATGCATCTTAAAAACGTTTCAAGCTATACCAAATGGACATTAATAGTGCCTTCCTCAATGGCGACCTTCAAGAAACCGTGTATTTTGCCCAACCGCCTGGATTTGAAGACTCTGAATTTCCAAATCATGTCTACAAACTCCAAAAGGCTTTGTATGGACACAAACAAGCTCCAAGGGCATGGTATGAAACTCTATCAAAATTTCTACTAGAAAAAGGCTTCAAACATGGTAAAATTGATACAACTCTATTCATTGCTAAATATAATAATCATTTATTACTTGTTCAAATTTATGTTGATGATATTATTTTTGGCTCTACTAATGAATTATTGTCTAAGCGTTTTGAAAAGCTAATGAAAAGAAAGTTTGGGATGAGCATGATGGGAGAATTGACGTTCTTCCTTGGGCTCCAAATCAAACAATGTGATGAAGGAATCTTCCTCATCCAAACCAAATACACAAAGGAGTTAATCAAGAAGTTTGGGCTGGAAAATGCAAAAGCATACGATACTCCCATGGCTACCGAAAATAAATTAGATAAAGATCTAAAAGGTAAAAAGATTGATCAAACCTTATATCGAGGTATGATTGGCTCATTACTTTACTTAATTGCTAGTAGGCCATATATTATGTTTAGTGTTTGTACTCGTTATCAAGCTGATCCTAGAGAAGCACATTTAAGTGCAGTCATGCGTATAATCCGCTATCTCTCTGGAACTACTAATGTTGTACTTTGGTATTCCAAAGATTCAAATTTTGAGCTTGTAGGTTATTCAAATGCAGATTATGCAGCTTGCACCATAGACAGAAAAAGCACTAGTGGTACTTGTCACTTCCTTGGAAATAGACTAGTTGCTTGGGCCAGCAAGAAGCAAGCCTCAGTTTCAGTTTCAACTACAGAGGCTGAATACATTGCTGTTGGAAGTTGATGTTGTCAAATACTATGGATGAAGCAACATTTGGTGGTGAATGTGCGCTCGCCGAAAAAAAATAAAGGAGTCGCCACGCCGTTTTTAAGGAAACATTGAAAACCTTTTTGAGAGAGAAAATGGGTTCGAGGGTCAAGTTACGTGTTGGGAAGAACCAAGAGTTCACCCAACACGCCTCGTCCGTAGATGAGTCTTTCTAATGTTCAACATCCAAAACATTCAAAAGTGTGTGCGAAGTGTGTGTGACAAGATATGTGTAAAATGCATAAGAGTGCTTTGTTTTATTACTCAACAAAGGGGATTACAACTTGTAAGCCATTTGCCATGGGAGGCCACATCCCATTTACAACTAATAGGAACAATACTTACAACTAAAACATAATCTCTGCATAGGCTTAGTTATGTCGCGCTACACAGGGCGAATGAGTCTCGAAGTGTCACGTGACATAACCTTACCATTTGCAGGGACTTTACAATTGGAACACAGATCCAACAACAACAATCAAAACAGATCAAAGAATCATACCAAATCAGCTCAGATACCAACAAATTTACAATGGATTGACCAAGGGGATATGGATATAGGGAAATCCACACTCCCTTTGCCAATAAACAACAAATCCCACGAAATCACA
Organism: Adenophora triphylla var. japonica; assembly: GCA_022495995.1. NCBI lineage: Eukaryota > Viridiplantae > Streptophyta > Magnoliopsida > Asterales > Campanulaceae > Adenophora > Adenophora triphylla. Next base: position 17,205 of record JAFEMH010002972.1, on the reverse strand, counting down.
TCATGAATACCAATTACATCCAACGAAACTAATTAAACAGAGGAATGGCAGTTGGGACTTGATAATTAGAGGCGGATGGAGCCCAATTATCAAGTCCAAGGAACAATAATCGTAATGAAGCAAACACAATAGCAAATATGAGATAAAGGTGATGGAAGAGATTCGTTACCCTCGTAGTCCACGCTCCTTCAACCACGTTAGGTAGAAGGATCTTCAAATCGGCTTTCGGGAACAAATTCACACTCGCAGATCGACGTTGCTGTGAAGCTTCAGGTACGCGTGTGTCTGTTGAGCGGAATTGGACTTTGGAACAAGGGAATTGACAGTTTTGGGTATAGAGAGAGACGGAACCAGGTAAGACGGAGGTTTAGAGAGAATTGGGTAAGGTCTCTAGTGACGTTTTCGTTCACCTGGGGTTGAGAGAGAGAGAGAGAGCGGTGTTTTGGGGAGAGAACAGAGAACGGCAATAAAGGGGATTGAGTTGTGGTTTTGGGTTTAGCCGGAGAGGGAGGCTAGGTGAGGGTGAGGAAGATGATTGAGGTAGAGGGAGATATGTTGTCGCCGGCGAATCGTTGAGAGAGAGGGGATTGATGAAGACGGAGGATTTGGTTTGCGTCTGGAGAGAGGGTCTACGTTTAGAGAGAGAGGACGGGCCGTCTGTGTTTGGGATTGGAGAGGTAGAGAACGGTGAGGGTGGATTACTGTTGCCGGCAAATGGGTTTTGTGAGGGAGGCTTGGTGAGGACGACGATGGTGTTTAGAGAGAGAGAGGCTGTGTTTACGTTTAGAGAGAGAGAGAGGTGCGGGTAAAGAGAGAAGGAGAGAGTATCTGTGTGTTGTTGTGTGAAGACCCCTTTTACAAATGAAAGCATTTTGTATTTATAACGCTGATTGGGAATTGTGATTAATATGTCGCACGACCCAACGTATCGCTTTTCCATGCCTCAAGTTGTCGCACGACTGGGCACGCCCATAACTGTTTCTAGTGCTAAAACCTTCTTCTGGAACATTCCGAGTTAATTCTTTAAAAGCCCAAAGCAGTTAATTCCCTGTAGGTCCTTTTGTCCGGGAAAAATACTAAAAAATACTTTCTTCGCGAGAAACTCATAAAATGTTTCCGGAAGTCTCGGAACGGACCGGGAATTTACCAAAATGCCCCTTAGTGCGATTTTATCACATTAAAATGCACCTAAAAAGGGTCGCGAATTGGGTTGGCGTACTTACAGAGCCCCTCGGCAACGTCACTTTTGGAAAAAGTGAGGTTGTCGATAAAATAAGACCCAATCCCAATGAGCGGTCAAGAGATAAGGCAGAGGGCTGGACGGTGATCTGGGGAATCGGATGGCTGGACCTTTTGAGAAAGGATTCCTACGTATCCCTAAAAGGGAATCAAGCCAAATCGTAGTTCGGAAACATGTGAGAACGTACGGCGTCTCGAACCGAAGTGACAATGACATGAGACATACGGTGTCTCGAAACCGATTTTGAAAATAACGTGAGACCTACGGTGTCTCAAATCGACTTGAAAATGTTGTGAGATCTACGGTGTCTTGAACCGATTTGAAAATGCTGCGAGACCTACGGTGTCTCGACCCGACATGAAAATGTTGCGAGATCTACGGTGTCTCGAACTGATTTTGAAAATGACGTGAGACCTACGATGTCTCGAACCGATTTGAAAATGAAGTGAGACCTACGGTGTCTTGAACCGATTTGAAAATGTTGTGAGATCTACGGCGTCTCAGACCAATTTGAAAATGAAGTGAGACCTACGGTGTCTCGAACCAATTTTGAGAGTGAAGTGAGACCTACAGTGTCTCGAACCGATTTGAAAATGTTGTGAGACCTACGGTGTCTCGAACCGACTTGAAAATGTTGTGAGATCTACGGTGACTCGAACCAATTTTGAAAATGACGTGAGACCTACGGTGTCTCGAATCAATTTGAAAATAATGCGAGATCTACAGTGTCTCGAACCAATTTTGAAAATGACGTGAGATCTACGGTGTCTCGAACCAATTTGAAAATGTTGTGAGATCTACGGTGTCTCGAACCCATTTGAAAATGAAGTGAGACCTACAGTGTCTCGAAGCGATTTGAAAATGTTGTGAGATCTACGGCATCTCGAACAAATTTGAAAATGAAGTGAGACCTACGGTGTCTCGAACCGATTTGAAAATGTTGTGAGATCTATGGCGTCTCGAACCATTTTGAAAATGAAGTGAGACCTACGGTGTCTCGAACCGATTTGAAAATGATGCGAGATCTACGGTGTCTCGAACCGATTTTGAAAATGACGTGAGACCTACGGTGTCTCGAACCGATTTGAAAATTTTGTGAGATCTACGGCGTCTCGAACCGATTTGAAAATGAAGTGAGACCTACGATGTCTCGAACCGATTTGAAAATGTTGTGAGATCTACGGCGTCTCGAACCAATTTGAAAATGAAGTGAGACCTACGGTGTCTCGAACCGATTTGAAAATGATGTGAGATCTACGGTGTCTCGAACCGATTTTGAAAATGACGTGAGACCTACGGTGTCTCGAACCAATTTGAAAATGTTGTGAGATCTACGGCGTCTCGAACCAATTTGAAAATGAAGTGAGACCTACGGTGTCTCGAACCGATTTGAAAATGTTGTGAGATCTACGGCGTCTCGAACCAATTTGAAAATGAAGTGAGACCTACGGTGTCTCGAACTGATTTGAAAATGTTGTGAGATCTACGGCGTCTCGAACCAATTTGAAAATGAAGTGAGACCTACGATGTCTCGAATCGATTTGAAAATGTTGTGAGATCTACGGCGTCTCGAACCAATTTGAAAATGAAGTGAGACCTACGATGTCTCGAACCGATTTGAAAAAGTTGTGTGATCTACGGTGTCTCGAACCAATTTTGAGAGTAACGCGATATGATGATTTGACGCTTGAAAGAAATATGCGTTCATACCTGTGCTGTGCTCACCTCTAGCTGCCGGAGAGTCTTAGACTACCATTGCTGTTGGTGATGGAGAGTTGTAGCTACTGGAGGGTCACATGCTACCATTGATTTTGCTGGGGACAGGTGTAGCTGATTGGGGATTCATGCTACTGTCATTGGTGGCTTACTGGTTCTGTCAAGTGCGGGACGGTCTTTGTTGACGGTTGGCTTCAGGGTCCTGAGCTTTGCTTGGTAGGACGGGGTTTTCGCTTGCTGTAGCGTTGTGAGAAAGAAATTCTGATTCTTTTTATTTTTATGAGTCGCCACCTATATTATTTGATTGGAAACATAGAAAAACCATTTGAAAGAGATTTGAGTTCGGGGCTTAGGTTATGAAATGGGTAGGTTTAGAAGGCATCCATTTCACCCAATCCGGAGATCGGTCTTGCTAAAGAAAAGAGAGGTTTTTCAAAAGAAGAAGTAAAAAAACGAATCCAAATACTACAAATAAAGGTCCATTTGACGAGGTCAAACGGAATGTAGAATCGATTGCTTCGAGACCGTCTCCATGATTTGGAGAGGCTCTAGGCCGATCCTAGATTCTATGGACTTATGCCACTCTAACAATCAATTAGAAGGAAGATTAGGAATTACCTTGCGTGAGGTGATTTGGGCAGAGTTTCGACTCAAGTTTAGAGTCGACCCTTCACACGGACAGAGCTTCGCCTTGGTCCTTGATTTGGAGGTTGATGCTTGTTTATCAACAAGGTTGACAAACAAACTATGAGGTGAGTTTTAGGGTGATTTTGAGGGATTCTTTCAGGGAAAGAAAACGACAAAATGTGTGTGTGTTGTGTAAATTTGCGGTTTGGGATTTTCGACCTCCGACCTTCGATCCCTTGAGCCTTGGAAGTCACCAAGTATTTATAGAGGTTGGATATGAAGAAGTGGAGAGTTAAAACCTTATCAGATGGTTCTAGACCTCCTCTCCCATTGGTTGACCGGAGAGATAAAGTTTTATCTCGAAAAGAGGTTGAAATCGACGAGGAAGCGTCGTGCAATCTGCGAGAGGGAGATATCTCGCGCGAGACACGCCATCTCGCGGCGAGATATTGCTCTGTGGACAGTTTTGTCCTTTCCTCGTTATCTCGTATGCGGTTTAGTCCCAAACTAACGGTAGTTAGTCAAAACTTTAACGAAACATGACGAAATGGTGGATTTCTACTTCTTGACTCAGCGAGACTTAGAGTGGTATAAGTATGATCCGATGTGTTCGAGAATGGGGTGTCTCTGAGCCCCTCGGCGACAAGTCTTATGAAAGAAGTCATGTCGACGATAGAAAGACATCATTCGAACATCGGGATGGTCGTGCGCACGGCGAGTGCCTACGTATCTCTATCGGAGAATCGGACCATAACGTAGTTCGACTCCAAAACACGAAAAGGTTGCTTTAGGTATTTTGAAAATCATTTGAAAATTGCGAAGGTTTTGTTTTTGAAAAGGTAAATTCATGCGAGGAATCAAATCAAGACCCAATTACGAATATACACTGTACGAAGATTCGCACATGCAGGCTCCGAACCTGCGGGAAATATGTTAGAAAACAAAGGCTTACCTGTCCGGTCCTGCGAGTCTGTCGGTTTTGTGACGATTCGCCTTTACGGGCTCCGAATCGGGCTTTTGTTGTTGGGGATGACGATTCACCTGTTTGGGCGTTGAATCGGGCTTTTGGTTCGACGATCCACCTGTCTAGGCGTTGGGCCGGGCTTTTTGATGACGATCCACCTGTTTGGGCGTTGGACCGGGCTTTTGCTTTGATGACGATCCACCTGTTTGGGCGTTGGACCGAGCTTTTCTGATGACGATCCACCTGTTTGGGCGTTGGACCGGGCTTTTTGATGACGATCCACTGTTTGGGCGTTGGGCCGGGCTTTTGATGACGATCCACATGCAGGGCATTGGACCGGGCTTTTTCTTTGATGATTCACCTTTCTGGGCTCTGAATCATGTGGATTGAGTTGATCTTTGGACCACTCGGTTCTCGGGCGACTGGTGCCGTACCGGGCGATTGTGCGCATGTCACGTTTGACTCGTTCCGTGACTTGCGGTACCGGTTTTTCCACGTTTCCTTGCTAGTTTATCATTTCCAAGGGTAAATGTGTCAAAATTTTGAACTTTGACGTTGCGTAGACGCTTATTGTCGAGGACAATTTTGTCCTTTTCCAAAAGGTTTATCTCGCGGCGGGATAAGATATACCGCGCGAGATATGTACTGTCGGGGCATATAAACAGCAGCTCTAGCTCATTTTGAAAATATCCTTTTCAAAATTTCCCTCCTAGCTCGAGCCAAGGTCGCCTTTTCTTTGGTTTTCGTGGATTTGCTTGGAGATTCTTCCCCTCTAATCCATTCTCAATCCCTCCTTCCTCCATAATCAATGGCTCAAGAACAAAGGAATCCAATTTTGGGGAGCTATTTGCTAGGGAAGGACTATCCCCGTGATGATCTTACCTTTGATAGGCACGCCCACATCTCTACCGCTGTCCGGGAGGGCTTGGTAAGAATTTCTTCCTCACCTCTTGATTCTTGTATTGCATTGATCTTGAATCTCCTTTCCCTTGAATTCAAAATTCCATCAATGGCTTTTGTTCTTGTTTATGCCTAGAACTAGGTTCCTCTTGCATGCGTTGATTTTGTGCATTTCTTTGGATGATTATTGTTGCATTGTGTGCGTATGAGCCTCCTACACATCATGGATTGTAGGAGAGGTTGATTCGGATTATGATTGACATCCTTGGGCAAGCTTTTCTTGTACGCACGCCAAGTGTTCGATGAAATGCCCCAATGAAAAATTTCTTCTATTTCATTGATTTCTTGACATGGAATGATTTCTAATGTTGCCCTCTCTGTTTTTCCTCTGTTTTGCAGTCGTACAAGCCAATTAAGAACTGTCGGGGGAGTCCGAAAATGGCTAAGGCGGTTTGGGACAAGATCAAGGATCTTGACGGCGTCCGAGCTAGGGTGGCCCAAACGGGTTTGTTGACTTTGTTGACAATCTTCGGGGAATAAGGCGGACCCCCAAGTTCTCCGGGCTATTCGGGAGAGGTGGTGGGACACTACCCACACGGTTCATTTGCGCTTCGGGAAGCGACTATGACTCAGGCCCGACTTTACGGCCATCACGGGATTGGAATTTCATTGGCGATCCCCTGCCGAAGTTTCGAATTATAAGCTACGCGGGTCCGGCGGCGTGGAGCGGTTGATTGGTTTCGTCCCTAACAAGGTTAAGGGATTTCTTCTTTGAGTTGACACCCCTCCGTCGAGATTGATGATTATCTTTGAGAAGCCAAATGCGATCACGGATCGGTTGGTGAGGGTGCCCTGCAGTATATCCTTTACGAGACTATTTTGCGAACCATTCTTCTACGGCTCGTCTTTCTCTATTACGTTTGTTGGTTGATTTGGATGAGGTGGCGGCTATGATTGGGGCTCGGCGGGGCTGGCCTTCGCTACCACGCCATGGATGAGGCGTGTAGGCACAGAGATACTACGTCGGGGTATTCTTATGCAGGAGGTATGCTCTTTGATTACATTTTACATTTTACGTACGTATGCTCTATCTGTGTTCCCTTCTTGAATCTGTTCCGTTTTCTTGTGCGAGATATGGGGCTACACTTTGTCCTTGGGCTGTATAGGTTTGAGTTGGAGAGCCGGGCCCCTTTGTTTCGGATATCGGGAGGTGGAGCCACCCGAATCGGAGCGTTGATGAGGAGGAGGACCGGGATTGGACTTTGACGGTGGCGGAGCGCGGGCCATCTTGGACACCTTTGAGTATGAGAGGCGGGCCTGTATCCTTGGACCTGTTAGAGGCTGGAGGTGCATCGAGCTTGGGATGCCACCGGGATGCGAGAGGATCTTGGCATCTTTGGAGGAGATACCATGTATCTCGGTGAGCGGAGTCTTCCCACGGCATGGCGGGGTAGACTATCATACGAGGTGCCGGCGGATCCGCCGGGTCGATGTATCCCACCCGCTCTATTCGGAGGATGATTATGCTAGTCTTTTGGTGGGTGATGCGGCGACGGCTTGCGTGATCCCGGGGCTTCTTATGCGGAGTTTACGCCTCGGTTGATGGGTCCCCTCACGGTGGGGGATAGGCGATCACATGCTCGTGGCTCCGCCTGCCTTACGCTTCGGGTTCTTCGGCCCCTAGCACTTCCTCTCGGGCTACCGGTTCTCTGCCTTTTGCCCCGGACTACGGCCCAGAGCTACACGTATATGATGGGGAGCATGCCGATGATGGGGCACATCCGTCTCTGATCGGATTCCCGAGGGTTACCGCCTCCCGGTGATGTCTCTTCGGTATGTTTACTTGTTTCTCGTATTCGTCCATATAAGTGTATATGTCCGACTTCATCGAGCATCTTCTTTTCTTTGATTGTCGAGGTCACCATATCCGCGGCCGATTACAACCGTGGAGCGACCAAGATGGGTGGGTTGATGGCTTTGGTGTCGGACTGTCAGAGGCATTCCGAAGGCTTCTTCGGCGGCCTCGACGGTGGCCTCGGCTATGACCCCTACTTGCGGAGCCAAGAGGTCGAGGAGGGATGGTAGCCCCCTGGTGGTGATGGCGGAGGTCTTTGGCGGCTCGGCGACTTGATGGCGTGATCCCTCCCCTTTTCTTTATCGATTATATGTACATATTGGCCGTGTGGGCCCAGGACAATTTTTCTTTCTTTTACGGTACTGTTAGGAACACATAGGTAGCACAAAACAATGGTTTTGTTTTTCTTAGCCCCTAATCCTAGGTCTAATTAGTTAGTTAATTAACTTTCTCGACTTTCCATGTTTTTCGGAAATGGGAATGGCCGTTAGGCCGCAATTTTGAGCTGAATATGGTGTTTTATTGCATGTTATGAATTGTACACGCGGGTTTTCGAGACTTGCTTCGTCAAGTCGGGGCTAGATTCTTTGTTTGAGTAGAGCTATTGTTGCTTTGCCGTAGGTATATCTCGCGCGAGATAAGGTGTCTCGCACGAGACACGCTACCCGGGCGAAATCTCTTCCTTTTCGAACGGGATTTTGACGGTTTTCCCTATAAAATCACCTGTAGTCCGGCCGAGATAACTCATTCTAGCCTTTCCAAACTCTAGAGATATCTGTTAGGGTGAAACTCTTGTCTTCTTCTTCAACCACATGATCCATGGCTTCCAAGGAGATTGCCCCAACGTCCATGATTGTCGATGATTTTCTTTGTCCTCTGAAGTGATTGCCTCTTTCAAGCAAGCATCGAGGGATTTTGTAAGGTCGTTTCGCAACCGGTCTCGCAATAAGTTTATCGCGAATTCGGATTTAGAATTCTTTTCACTTTGAAGAACCTCCAACCGGATTGGAAGTTATTGCGGGGTCTTTGCTCGATTTTGGGATCCCTCTATTCATCTTTTCAATTTTTCTTTGAATGAGATGGTGCCTACGTGGAGGAATTCGCCATTATCTTGGATATGCCTTTGGTAGTGAGATTGCTTTGTTCCTAAGTATCATAGGAATCATTCGGAGGCTTTGAACGAATTGTTAGGGATCCCCCTTGATACTTGCTATGGGTTGGTTCACCGCAAGTGGGTTGATTGCTCTTCTTTTAGGGACGCTTCGGTGATTACGATGATGATGCTTTTCATGTCCATAAGCGGAACTTTACGGCTCTTTCTCTTTTCGGAGATGTTTTGTTTACGTGCGGGGACGGCTTGGTCGATTCCCAAGTTGGTGGAAGTTGTTGCGAGGCTAGGAAACGTTCTAGGAACATTATTCCGCTAATCTTGGGTGAGACCCTTCATGGTCTTGATGAGCTGCATAGGGTGGCGTCATGACTCAAGGGAGTCCCCTCCTGTTGACTATTTGGCTTAGGGAGCATCTCAAGTTGATAGGTCCCAGTTGGAATATTCTCCTTTTACATATCATACGCGAAAGTTGTTGATCAAAGATCTTTCGGCGGATGAATGGGGCTGAGTTGATTGCGAAGACCGAAGCTGCCGATATTCTCTGGTGTCCACCTTATTGGAGGTTGAACAAGTATGTTGCCAATACCAAGGGTTTTGACGGGGTTGTTCTTAGGGTTTGCGAGATTCCTCCTTTTACTTTCCCAGCGGGTGCTCGTCGGTTTGGTCGGCGGCGGGACACTTATCTTTTCGAAGGAGCTTCTCGTGTAGTGTCTTATATTGGTGTAGAGTTTGCGCAGTGCTAGCTCAAGCATGGGGTGAAGGAACTAATCGGGACCGTTGGTCGAACCTTCGGACTTTTAATGCAAGCATCTTCTGTCGACAAATATTTGGATTGGTTCCTCCATACAGGTCATCCTAGTGCGAGAGAAGATTGATGATTTGCGGCTTTCCTTGCTAAGAGATTCTTTTGTAGCTAGCGGTATCTTGCGAAGGAGCGAGGCTCGGTCGATCACCTGCTAATGTGCGGCGATCCAACTCGGGATTTTCTTGATGGGGATTGGTACGAGAGGCGAGGCAAGGGAATGCACGGAAAGACGCAAGCTTTGGATAGGCCTCATGTCTTGAGATTGTCGGAATCTGTCTTTGATCGTCTCGACTCTGTTTTTGACCGTCTCGAGGATGTTACGCTTTGAGAGGCTCAAGCGCAAGGAGGATCACGGCGACGGTGGAGACCATGTCCGCCGGCCAACCAAGTTAATGAAAGGCTAGATCTTTAGGAGTACCAAGAGATTGCTTTGATAGATCAATTGTTTACGCTTTATTAGTATTATTTTTTTCAAGTTTGTTAGCTTAGCAAATTAGTCGTTGTGGTTAGGATTTCCCTATTGTCATTAATGAAACGCATTCGATTAATAAAAGGGACAACTTTGATTTATTTATTTGATTAGACCGAACCCGAAATTTGCCTACGTTCCTCTTTTACGGCAATTAAACAAGAGGCTCGGGTCAGCGTAGTTCATTTTTGAGAAAAGGACAAAATATGGCTCCGGGCCGTGGGGTAATCTCGCGCGAGATAAGGCCCTTTTTTTTTTGTTGTTTTTTTTTTTTTTTATGCACACCCTTTCTTTTGCCTAGACCGCCCCTTCGGGTTTTCAATCTAGCGGGCTTCTTTTCTTGTGCTAGCTCTAATTTTTGCCTAGGTCGTCCTTTAGGGATTTTCAACCTAGCGAGCGATTTGTTCTTAGGGGGCGAAGTCACGCGAAGTACTTCTTGAGCTTGTCCATGTTGGCCAGAAGCCGGTAGTTGATCTCCGTCTAAGTCTACCCAGTGAAGGGCTCCCCCGAGAGAATATCTTCTTCACAATGTAGGGTCCTATCCACCTTGGTCCCCACTTGCCTAACGGGTTGAAAGGTCAGGGACGATGCTCACGGAGCACCCGGGTCGCCTACTACGATGTTCCTTGTCTTGACCTTTTTGTTGAAAGCTCTTGCCATTCTTCTTTGGTAAGCTTGAGTGTGTTCGGCCGCTTTCAACCTTCTTTCGTCCAATAGGGCTAGCTCTTCGTATACTGCTTTCTAGCCGATCGACTTCATTCACTTGGTTTTCTAGGAGAACTCTTAGTGATGGTATTTCCAATTCTATCGGTAAGACGGCCTCCATCCGAATGTGAGGGCGTAGGGAGTTTCTCTGTAGGTATTCGGGCCGAAGTGCGGTACCCCCATAGTGTGAATGGTAGCTTGTCGGGCAGTCTTTTCCGGTGGCTGCCATTTTCGATGATAGTCTCGATTGTTTTGTTCGCGGCTTCAAGCTGCTCCGTTTGTTTGAGGCCTATAAGGAGACGACTTGTGTCTCGTGATTTTGTACTCGGTCGGTGGCGATCGGTTTCCTTTTCGAAGTGTGACCCATTATCGGATATCATCTCTTGTGGAACCCCATATCGGCGAGATGATGTTGTGCTTGATAGATTACGCAACCTTTCGGCATTGGAACTTTGTAGGAGGCGGCCTCGACCCATTTAGTGAAATAGTCGATGGCTACTAGGGCCAACAGATGTCAGTTGGCTCTAGCGGGTGTGATCTTTCCAATCACGTCTATTCCCCATGTAGAGAACGGCCAAGGTGAAGTCATTGGAGTACAGACAAGGAAGGCGGTGCATCTTTGAAGATTGGCGTGTATCGACACTTGTGGCACTTCTTGACCATTTTGGTACGGTCGGCTTCCATGGTCGGCCAAAAGTACCCTTGTCGATGATCTTTTTGGCGAGCATGTTTCCGCTCATGTGGGTTCCACATATGCCTTGATGAACATGGTCCATTATTTCTGGGCCTCTTCCTCGGTGGCGCAAGGAGGTTTCCTTGGGAATGTTTCTTGAATAAACGGCCGGCGGTGATGACGTAATTGGCGGCCCGACCTCTTAAGGGCGATGCGAGTCTTCGGGTCTGTCTCGAGGTGGTATGGTTCCATCTAGGATGAAATACCAAATGTCGTGGTACCATGGTTTCCCTTCGGAGTTTTCAACGGCGGCACCTTTGGATAACCATTTGTCTTTGCGATCGTGAAGATCTATAACGGCGCGGTATGCGGGAGTTGCACGCCGTGTTATCTTGAAGGGTTTAAGCTGCTTTTCCTTTAGGGATTTCGACCAAAGAAGCAAGTGTGGCTAATGCGTCCGCAAACCGATTTTTGTCTGCGGGAGATAGTGGAATGAGACATCTTGAAATTGTTGCGCCAATTCTTGGAGGTGAGCCTTTGTATCTTTGAAGGGTTGGATCTTGGACCCTCCACTTCTTCAATGTCGATTGATGATCAATTGGGAATCCCGAATACCTCGAGTTCGATCACGTTGCGTTCTAGGGCTGCCTCAAGCCCCGCTATGCAAGCCTCGTATTCTGCGGTATTGTTGGTGGCGTCAAAGTCAAGGCGTCTTGCTAGTGGAGTGTAGATGTCGTTAGGGTCTACCAATAACATTCCGATGCCAAACCCTCTCTTGTTGGCTGCGCCATCGAAAAATAATTGCCACTTATTTTCTTCTATGCTTAGGATGTCCTCATCGGGGAATCGCGGGTCTTCCCCCTTCACTTCGTCGCAAGGAAATTCGGCCAGCGATCTGCGAATACACTCCCTCGACGGATTTACGAGTGACGTAAGTGATATCATACCGCGAGCATGAAGTACCATTTGGCTAGTCTCGAAGACAAATTTGATTTGTCTAGGATATATTTCGGTGGATCCATCTTTGCGATGAGACGGTGGAAAGGCTTCCATATAGTGCTTTAGCCTTTGTGATACCCGAGACGAGAGCGGCGCATGACTTGTCGAGTGGAGAGTAGTTGATTTCTTTGCCTTGGAATCTGCGGGCGACAAAGTAGATGGCATTTTACGTGTGCGAAGGCTGTTGTTCTTGAGCAAGCATAGCCCCTAATGCGTTGTACGTGATTGTGAGGTACAACTTCAAGGGCTTCTCCTTGTGTGGTGGAACCGGGATAGGTGGGGAAGTCAAGTAGTGCTTAACTTCCTCGAATGCTTCTTGACATTCTTCGGTCCACTCTTGAGGTGCGTTTTTCTTAAGCGGCTTAAAGATGGGGTCGCACATTGTAGTCAGATTGATTAATGAATCGGCGATATATTGGAGTCTGCCCATGAATCCCTTTACTTCTTTACGTGTCTGGGTGGAGGCATGTACGTAATGGCCTTTATCTTGGCGGGATGCGCTTCTATGCCGCGTTACGCTGACCATGTATCCCAAGACTTTCCCTTTGACTACTCCGAATGAGCATTTGGCGGGGTTGAGTCTCATTTTGTCTTTGTCTCGGTCGATTGAAGAATTTTACGAGATCTACGAAGTGTTGGCCATCTGTCCCCTTCGAGTGGATAATCATGTCGTCCACATACACCTCTATTTCTTTATGGATCATGTCGTGGAATAGTGTCGTGGCTTGCTCTACGATAGGTAGCCGGCGTTCTTGAGGCCAAACGGCATGACCGTGTAGCGAACGTTCCCGAGGTGTGGTGAATCTTTGTTTTGTCTTTGGTCCTCTTACGCCATGAGGATTTGGTTATACCTGCGAACCCGTCGACGAATGAGCGGACCTCGTATCTTCTTTGTGGCATCGACCAACATGTCTATGTTTGGTAGTGGGAAGTCATCTTTAGGGGATGCCTTGTTCAAGTCTACGAAATCAACACGGACTCGTATTTTCCCGTTCGACTTGGCTACTTGCACCGTGTTTGCTAACCATTCCGGATATTCAATCACTTTGATGAACCCTACATTCAAGAGTTTCATGATTTCTTCTTTCACTTGCATTGACCATTCCGGCTTGATTACTGCGTAGTTTACGCTTGGCGGCTTGGCGTTGGGTAGCGGTGGTATCTTGTGTTCTACAGGCGGCGGATTCAACCCGGGCATATCTTTGTAGGACCAAGCGAATACGTCGACATATTCTACGAGGAGGCTGGGTCAAGGTTTCTCTGTCTTCCCCCTTGAAGAAGGCTGCCGATCTTTGTTTCTCTGGGGTCTTCCGTCGTCCCAAGATTAACCGTTTGCATTTCCTCGTCGTCAACGGGGCCATTCTTTCCACAACGACCTACTTGCTTAGCTAATTCTTTTAAGATTTGTTCGTTATCTTGATCTATCTCATCGTATGATTCATTATTAACGTGTTCGTTATATTGATTATTATTAGTTAATTCATCATTTACGATGTTAGCAATCTCGGGGTACTCGGAAAGATCAAAGTTTTCATTAAGGAAGTAAGGGAATACATGTTCGGCCACCGCCTCGATTTCCTCTTGAGTGAGTTCATCGGAGGTGGAGCACACTTCTAATGTAAAAGTTGTAGGGCCTATCTTCTGCGAGGGTGGGGAGTGCAACCAAGCTCTTTGATCATGAAGTCTTCATCAACAAGCGGTCCTCACGGTGACGTGCCGGTTTAGAATTGGCTCATCACATTTACGTATTAGTCTTGTGTAGTCGGTAGTTGGAGCGTCCCCCTTGGATATTGCATGAATCATTTGTCTTCTAGCACCGGCACGGGTCTTGGAAGCTGTCGCGGCATGTCTTCTCCCAACACAAAGTCCCATTCGCTTGTCATTTACGCCTTCGTGCCCCACAAATCATTAGGGATCGGTGGGACGGATTACATTTCATACGGAGAAGCATCGCGATCGCTGAAGATTTCAAAGCCCGGTTGGCGCTTTCCTTTATCATCGAGTCCATAGTTACGAAAAGATAAAGTAGGGAATACTTTCCCCTTCTCGAACAAAGTAGCCATTGAGTGTCCTTCGATATGGTTTGAGGTTGCAATCCTTGGACTTTTGGGTCGTTGCGGCCTTTGTACGAGGTTCCTTCCCACTTGATTTGAGTGAAACCCCACTCTTCCACGTCATCTTCATCGTGGATGGAGATGTCGTATCCTAGTCCATGCTTTGTGTGAGGCGGGGGACCGGTGGTGGTTCCGTTATTCCTTGTAAGTGCTTTCCAAGCCCCAATCCGGGAAAGTACCCTTTTGCTAGCATCATTCTCCAGGACGGGAAGGCTTAGGAAAACCTAAGTGCCTTTGAGTAGTCGTTCTCGTTGTAAGTGTCTATGACATTCACGGTGCTTACTTAAAGAATTAATCGAATTGAAAAGGAAATCTTGACTAACTATTAATGAAAAGCAAACTTGATACTCTTGCCCACAAATGAGAGTTTTAGGCAAGTAGTACTGACTAAACTAGACTAGACTAATAATTGTTTCTCTTGCAACTAAAAGTAAATAAGCGAAAAGAAAAGAGACTCCTCATTTGTTTGAATTCATCCAAACTATTCCACCACTTGGACAAACTACGATGGCGTCGTTGTCAATCAAGTCTTGGACTGCATTCTTCGAGTTGAAACAATTATTGGTGTGATGACCATGGCATTGGTGATAGTAGCGGTAGAGGTGTGGAGATCGTCCTTCCCTCTTAGGTTGGTAACCTTCCATTGGGCTTAGCTTTCCTTCCTTGTGAAGACTTACGAAGAGATGACCGAGAGTGATGTTTCCAATGTCGGAGAAGACTCTACCCTTTCTTCGCTTAGCCATTTGATTGTGGAGGTCTCGAATGTGGTTCTCGTAGTGTTGCACGAAGACGTTGTGGCGAGCACGATATTCTTCCTCCATTTGCTCTTTGAGGTCACGGTAGAGGGTATTGAGGAAAAACTTGACCCTTCCATCAATGTCATCTTCAACGTGGGCTTCAAGGTTGATGCACTTTTGGGTCATATCTTCGAGTTCGCTTTTGACCTCTTCAAGTTCTTCAATCGGCATCTTTGTCTTGTCGGCTTGGATGGATTCTTCCAAGTTGTGCCATGCATCGTTGTCCTCAATTTCTTTGTAGGGCTTTGGCAAGTTGAGTTTTGATGTCACTTAGCTCTTCTTGCACGGATGACCGCCCCATTTGTCGGAATCACTTTCCATCTTCCGAAAATCCCTAGCAATGCGAGTGGCGAGGCAAATCGAAAGCTTCTCTCCAACCTTCCACGTGTTCCATTTCGGCGACAAGAGACTTGGTCAAATCTTGGAGAGTGGGTTGTTCACGGCTTTCCTTGGTCATGACGTACTTTCGGTAGACATTGTGTTGGGAGTCTTGGAGTTGAGTAGCCGGAAAGCGACGGAAGATATGCGAGATATCGAGGATCTAGCCCCAACGAGTCGGAAGCGAGGCTTAAATGGCTCGAGGCTCAAATTCGGCAAACGAAGCATTATCCGTGCGAGATAAGTAATCCCGCGCGAGATAATCACACGGAAAATCGATTTTTATTTAGCCCTAATTTTTGGTCGGAACGGAAAGTCCGTTTTGAGGGGTTTCTAAGGCCTTTATCAGAACCTAACGACTAAGCAATCAATCTGATTCTTGTAAAACAAAGCCATGTAAGATTGTTTTTGTTTTTTTTTTTTTTTTGAAGGATTATATGCACATTTTCTTGAAGGGACATCAGAAAGGGACTTTTCGAAGGGACTTTTTCGAAGGGACTTTTTCGAAGGGACTTTTCGAATCCTTTCTTATTGTCAATTTTACATGGCTTTGTTTTGATCAAAAACAAGAAAAGATCACCGAGTCAAAACCGGCCAGGTCACGGAGTGATCCTAAAAGTCAATCTACATGAGAATGTGGCGATGCGGGAGTTTGGAAGGCTAGGCTTCCCGCGATATGACAATCTAAGTGGATTGAATACGCGGAGTGGGATTGTCCAACTTCGGAGAGACCGGCGACTAGGTGGTTACCGTCATCCGTCCTTAGTGTGGGTCCCGGGTTTATAGAGGGTATGCAGTGCAATGACAGGTATAGTATGATGTGCGCGTGTGTGATAGTCAATCTATGTGATAGAGTAAAATAGGCAGTTTTTTTTTGAAAGTCAAAAGAGAAAACAGAGATAGTGGCCGCACCAAGTGGTTGCCTACGTTTCTCCCAATCTAGGAAGACTCGGGCCGTCGTAGTTCCACATAAAGAGAGATAAAGAGAGATAAATAATTTAATTTACAACTCCCGAATCCCCAATGGACCGGACTTTAATTAAATAAAACCCAATCACACGCAGTTCATAAATAATAATCAATTATTTAAGGAAAATAAAGGTCAGAGTTCTACACCTTAAGGGAGGCCTTAAGATGCGGGAACTCTGCGAGATAATGAATCACAGGATCCCCCTTGCATGTTCGGCTCTCGTCTTGGATTATGAGCGAAACAGGAGAAACCAAAAAACAACCGGCTGGAAGCCCTATCTCGCGCGAGATAATGATATCTCGTGCGAGATATCTCCCATCTGAGAGCAGAAAAATTCGAATTTTACAAAACAGATTGAAAAACCTCTCTTTTAATTTTGACTCAAGTTTAAGCCTCTTAATTTTCGGTCCCCAGCGGAGTCGCCACTGTAGCGTTGTGAGAAAGAAATTCTGATTCTTTTTATTTTTATGAGTCGCCACCTATATTATTTGATTGGAAACATAGAAAAACCATTTGAAAGAGATTCGAGTTCGGGGCTTAGGTTATGAAATGGGTAGGTTTAGAAGGCATCCATTTCACCCAATCCGGAGGATGTCCCGGGTCTTGCTAAAAGAAAGAGAGGAGTTTTTCAAAGAAGAAATAAAAAACGAATCCAAATACTACAAATAAAGGTCCATTTGACGAGGTTAACGGAATGTAGAATCGATTGCTTCGAGACCGTCTCCATGATTTGAGAGGCTCTAGGCCGATCCTAGATTCTATGGACTTATACCACTCTAACAATCAATTAGAAGGAAGATTTGGGAATTACCTTGCGTGAGGTGATTTCGACTCAAGTTTAGATCCTAGAGCTTCGGTCCTTGACTTGAATTGATGCTTGTT